>CAUYLG010061196.1:0-98427 GCA_963573385.1 Cacajao melanocephalus
GTGCAAGAAAAGAAAATTATAGGCACAGTTTACTTTTAAACACAGAAATGAAAATAAAATATTAGCAAGGCCAAATTAACAGTATGTCATAATAATAATAAATTTTCTTCATTTTTAGTTTTCATGAATATATAGTTGGTGTATATATTTATAGAGTACATGACATACTTTGATACATGTATGCAATGTATAATAGTCAAATCATGTAAAATTAGATATCCTTCCCCTCAGGCATTTGATACATGTATGCAATGTATAATAGTCAAATCATGTAAAATTCGATATCCTTCCCCTCAGGCATTTATCTTTTGTGTTACAAACAACCCAATTATATTCTTTTAGATATTAAAAATATATAATTACATTATTATTGAATATAGTCATCCTGTTGTGCTATCAAATACTAGGTTTTATTCATTGATTATATATTTGTTGTACCCATTAACCTTTCCCAACTTCTCTCCGCACCCCCACTGCCCTTCCCAGCCTCTAGTAACCATCCTTCTATGTCTCCATGAATTCAATTGTTTTGATTTTTAGATCCCACAAATAAGTGAGAACATGTGATGTTTGTCTTTTTGTGCCTGGCTTATTTCATTTAACCTAACGACCTCCAGTTTCATCCATATTGTTGCAAATGACAGAATCTTGTTCTTTTTTACAGCTGAATAGTACTCCTTTATGTATAAGTTCCACATTTTTAAAATCCATTCATCTATTAATGGGCACTTAAGTTAACCTGATTCCATATCTTGGCTATTGTGAAGTGCTGCAATAAACATGGGAGTGCAGATATCTCTTCGATATGCTGATTTTATTTCTTTTGAGTATACACCTACAGTAGGATTGCTGAATCACATGGTAGCTCTATATTTAATTTTTTGAGGAAGCTTCAAACTTTTTAACATAGTGGTTCTACTAATTTACATTCCCACCAACACCGTATGAATGTTCTCTTTACTCCACATCCTCACCAGCATTTGTTACTAACTGAATAGGTAGTTTTGACTTGCATTTCTCTGACAATCAATGATTATTAGAGAAATACAAATTTCGTGTGTCTTCTTCAATTTTTTCCTTACTATTTTACAGTTTTCATTGTAGAGATCTTTCATCTTTTTGGTTAATTTTCATATACTTGTTTGCTGTTTGTAAACAAGTATAAGAATGCCATTTCTTTTGAGAAATGTCTATTCAGAGCTTTGTCCCATTTTTAATGGGATAATTAGAGCTCCTTATATATTCTGGTTATTAACCCCTTGTCAGACAGGTAGTTTGCAAATATTTTCTCCCATTCTGTGGGTTATCTCTTCACTTTGTTGATTGTTTCCTTTGTGCAGAAGCTTTTTACCTTGATGTGATACCATTTGTCCATTTTTGCTTTGGTTGCCTGTGCTTGTGGGATATTGCTTAAGAAATGTTTGCCCAGATCAATGACCTGGAGAGTTTAGTTTCTTCAACGTTTTCCTGGAAACATTTCGTAGTTTGAGGTCTTACATGTAAGTCTTTAATCCATTTTGATTTGATTTTTTGTATAAGGAGAGAGACAGCAACCAGGTTTCATTCATCTGCATGTGGATATACAGTTTTTCTAGTACCATTTATTGAAGAGATTGTCTTTTCCCTAGTGTACGTTCTTGGAAAATTTGTTGAAAATGAGTTTACTGTAGGCATGTAAATTTGTTTCTGGGTTCTCTCTTCTGTTCCATTGGTCTATGTGTCTGTTTTTATGCCAGTACCATACTCTTTTGGTTACTATAGCTCTGTGGTATAATTTGAAGTCAGGTGGTGTGATTCTTCCAGTTTTGTTCTTTTTGCCCAGGATAACTTTGGCTATTCTGGGTATTTGATGATTTTATATAAATTTTAGGTTTTTTTTTCTACTTCTGTGAAGAATGTCTTTGGTATTTTGATACAGATTGCATTAAATCTGTAGATTGCTTTTGGTAGTATGGACATTTTAACATTACTGATTCTTCCAATCCATAAACATGGAATATCTTTCCATTTTTCGTGTGTCTTCTTCAATTTCTTTTCTTAATGTTTTAGATTTTTCTTTCTTTTCTTTTTTCTTTTCCTGAGATAGGGTCTCACTCGGTCACCTAGGCTGGAGTGAGGTGGTGCAATCTTGGCTCACTGCAACATCCACCTCCTAGGCTCAAGCAATCCGTTCACCTCAGCCTCTTGAGTAGCTGAGATTATAGGCATGCACCACCATGCCTGGCTATTTTTTTTTTCTTGTATTTTTAGTAGAGACAGGGTTTTGCCATGTTGGCTAGGCTGGTCTTGAATTCCTAGCCTCAAGTGATCCACCTGCCTTGGCCTCCCAAAGAGCTGGGATTACAGGTGTGAGCCACCACACCTGGCCTAGAGGTTTTATTGTAGAGGTCTCTTACTTTTTTTGTTAATTCCTAGGTATTTAATTTTGTTTATGGTTATTATAAATGGGATTATTTTTTTGATGTATTTTTTTAGATTGTTCACTTTGGCATATAGAAATGCTACTGATTTTTGTATGTTCATTCTATATTCTGCAACTTTTCTAATAGTTTCTTGGTGGAGTCTTTAGTTTTTTTTAAATATAAAATCATATCATCTGGAAAGAAGGATAATTTGACTTCTTCTTTTCAGCTTGGAAGCTCTATTTCTTTCTCTTTTCTGATTGCTCTAACTAAGACTTCCAGTATCATGTTGAATAACAGTGGTAAAACTGGACATCCTTGTCAAGTTCCAGATCTGAGAGGAAAAGCTTTCAGTTATTCCTTATTTAGTATGATACTAACTGTTGGTCTAACATACATAGCTTTTATTATGTTAAGGTATGTTCCTTCTATACCCAGATCTTTGAGTTTTTTATATTTTTATTTTGTTTTTTATCATGGAAGGGTGTGGAACTTTATCAAATGCTTTTGCAGCATCAAGTAAAATGAGTATATGATTTTTGTCCTTCAATGTGATAGGATGTATCACACTGATTGATTTGCATATGTCAAACCATCATTTTATCCCTGGGATAAATCCCAGTTGGTCATGATGAATGATCTTTTCAATGTATTGTTGAATTTCGTTTGCTGGATTTTTTTTTTGAGGATTTTTGCATCAATATTCATCAGAGATATTGGCCTATAGTTTTCTTTCTTTGATGTGTCCTTGTCTGGTTTTGGTATCAGGGTAATACTAGCTTTGTAGAATGAGTTTGGAAATATCGCCTCTTACTCTAATTTTGGAACAGCTTGAGCAGGATTGGTATTACTTTTTTAAATGTTTAATAGAATTCAGCAGTAAAGTCTTTGCATCCTGGGGTTTTCTTTACTGGAAAATTTTTTATTGTGACTTTGATCTCATTACTTTTTTTTGGTGTGTTCAGGTTTTCAGTTTCTTCACAGTCCAATCTTGGTAGGTTGTTGTGTCTAGGAATTAGTACATTTCTTCTAGATTTTCCAATTTATTGGAATATAGTTACTCGTAGTAGCCACTAATGATCCTTTGACTTTCTGCAGTATCAGCTGTAATGTCTCCTTTTTTCATCTCTGATTTTATTTATTTGAGTTATCTCTCTTTTTTCTTAGTCTAAGCTAAAGACTTGTCCATTTTGTTTATCTTTTGAAAAAAAGATAAACTTTTTGTTTCATTGGTCCCTTTATTTTTGAGACATGGTCTCACTATGTTGTCCAGGCTGGAGTATAGTGACATGATCACAGCTCACTGCAGCCTTGACCTCCTGGGCTCGGGTGATCCTCTCACCTCAACCTCCTGAGTAGCTGAGACCACAGGCGTGTGCCATCACACCTGACTAATTTTTTGTATTTTTTGTAGAGATGGGTTTTTGCCATGTTTCCTAGGCAGGTCTTGAACTCCTGGGCTCAAGCCATTCCCCTGCCTTGGCCTCCCGAAGTGCTATATAATAAAATTACAGGCATGAACCACTGTGCCTGGCTGATGTTTTGTATTAATTTCTTCATTTCAATTTCATTTATTTTTGCTCTGACCTTTATTATCCCGTTTCTTCTACTAATTTTAGGTTTGGTTTGTTCTCACTTTTCTAGTTCTTTAAGACGTGTCATTAGGTTATTTATTTCAAGTTTTTTCTTCTTTTTTGATATAGGCACTTAAAGTTACATATTTCCCTGTTAGTACTGCTTTTGATGTATCCTATAGGTTCTGTTTCCATTATCATTTGTTTCAAAAAATTTTCAATTTCCTTCTTAATTTCTTCATTGACCCACTGGTCATTCAGGGGCATATTGTTTAATTTCTGTGTGTTGCACATTTTCCAAAATTCCTCTTGTTAATTTGTAGTTTTATTCCATTATGGTCAGAGAAAATGCTTGATATTATTGCAATTTTTTGAATATTTTAAGACTTATTTTGTGACCTAGCATGTGGTCTATCCTTAAGAATGATCCTCATGCTGAGGAGAAACATGTATATTCTGCTGCCATTGGATGAAACAATCTGTAAATATCTATTAGGTCAATTTGTTCTATAATACACATTTAGTCTAATTTTTTTTGTTGTTGTTGATTTTCTCTCTGGGAGATCTGTCTACTGCTGAAAGTGAGGTGTTGAAGTCTCCAGCTATTATTGTGTTGGGGTCTATCTCTTTTTTTTATCTCTAATAATATTTGCTTTATACATCTGGCTGCTCCAGTGTTGGATGCATATATATTAACAATTATTATATCCTCTTGCTGAATGGACCCCTTTATCATCATATAAATACTTTCTTGTCTCTTCTTACAGTTTTTGTCTTGAAATCTGATTTGTATAATATAAGTATAGCTACTCCTGTTCTTTTTTGGGCTCGATTTGCATGAAATATCTTTTTCCTTCCCTTTATTTTTCAGTCTATGTGTATCTTTGTAGGTGGAGTGTGTTTCTTGTAGGCAATAGATCACTGGGCCCTGTTCTTTTATCCATTTAGCCACTCTGTTTCTTTTGATTCAAGAGTTTAGTCCATTTACATTCAATATTAGTGTTGATAACATTAGACTTACTCCTGCCAGTTTGTTATTTATTTTCTCATTGTTTTGCAGTCTTCTCTTCCTTTTCTCCTTCTTCCTGTCTTTTTAAAATGAAGGTGATTTTTCTCTGGTGGTATGATTTAGTTTCTTGATTTTTAAGTTTTCTGTTTATCATTGTATGTTTTGCAATTTGAAATTAACATGAGACTTGCAAATACTATCTTATAGCCCATTATTTTAAGCTGATGATAACACTGATTGCATAAACAAGCAAACAAACACACAAAAAGAAAACTAAAGAAGGGCTACACTTTAATTTTATCCCCTCACTTTTTAACTTTTTGTTCTATTTATCTTCATATCTTAATGTTCTGTCCATGTCTTGAAAAATTGTTGTAGTTATTATTTTTTACTGGTTCATCATTTAGTCTTTCTACTTAAGTTGACAGAAGTGTATATACCATAATTACAGTGTTATACTATTCTGTGTTTTTCTGTGCCCTTACTATTACCAGTGAGTTTTGTACCTTCAGATGATTTCTTCTTTCAGATCGAAGAACTCACTTTAGCATTTCTTGTAGGACAGGTCTGATGTTGATGAAATCCCTCAGGTTTTGTCTGTCAGGGAAGGTCTTATTTCTCTTCATGCTTAACGCATATTTTTGCCAGATACATTATTCTAGGTTAAAAGTTATTTTCTTTCAGCACTTTAAATATGTCATACCTGTCTCTCCTGGCCTGTAAGGTTTCCACTGCAGTCTGCTCTCAGATGTATTAAAGCTCTATTGTATGTTATTTGTTTCTTTTCTCTTATTGTTTTTAGAATCCTTTCTTTATTCTTTGAGAACTTAATTATTCAAAACCTCCACGTAGTCTTCTTTGGGTGAAATCTGCTTGCTGTTCTATAACCTTCTTGTACTTGAATGTTGATATCTTTCTCTAGGCTTGGGAGGTTCTTTGATAATATCCCTTTGAATAAATCTTCTACTCCTATTTCTTTCTCTACCTCCTTTTTTAAGACTATTTTCTGGATCTTGTAGGTCTGTTCATTGTTTTTTATTCTTTTTATTTTTTTTCTTTCTGTATATTTTCAAATAGCTTGTTTTCAAGCTCACTACTTCTTTTTTCTGCTTGATCAATTCTGCTATTAAGAGATTCTGTTGCATTCTTCAATATGCCAATTGCATTTTTCAATTCTAGAATTTCTTCTTGATACTTTTTAATTATTTCAATCTGTTTGTTAAATTTATCTAATAGAATTCTGAATTCCTTCTCTGTGTTATCTTGAATTTTTGTTCATTCAAAAGAGCTCTTTTGAATGCTCTATCTGAAAGATCATATATCTGTTTCTCCAGGCTTGGTCTCTGGTGACTTATCTAGTTCGTTTGGTGGTGTCATGTTTTCCTGGGTGTTACTGATGTTTGTAGATATTTGTTGGTGTCTGGACATTGAAGAGGTTAGGTATTTATTGTAGTCTTCACAGTCTAGGTTTATGTCTCTCCTTCTTGGAAAGGCTTTCCAGATATTCAAAGGGACTTTTGCCCCAATTCTAATAATGCTGTAGTTTTTGTAGACTCACAGAGCTACCATCTTGGTTATCTTGAATATAATCTGGAAAAATTATCTGGATTATCGTATACGGACTCTTGTTCATTTCTCTTACTTTTCCCCCACAAACAGACAGAGTCTTTCTCTCTGTTCTGAGCCACCCCGAATTGGGAGTGTGGTGACACAAGCACTCCTGTGGCCACTACTACTGGAACTGCACTGGATCAGACTTGAAGTCAGCACAGCACTGGGTCTTGTTCAAAGCACTTCCCTTCAGGGTGGTGAGTTCCCCAAGGCCCCAGGCATATCCAGAGATGCTGTCTGGGAGTCAGGGATTGAAGTAAAAACTTCGGAAAATTACCAGATGCTCTATTTTATGGCAGCTAAGCTGGCACTCAAATCGCAATGACCTTCCCGCTCTTCCCTTCCCTTTCCACAAGTGGTTACCACCACCACCACCACCACCAGACCATGGGGGATTCTGTCAGGCCACTGCTGATGTTTTCTTAGAGCCCAAGTGCTCTTCAGTCAGCTTGTGATGAATGCTGTCTGGCCTGGGACTCACCCTGCAGGGCAGTGGGCTCCCCTCTTGCCCAGGGCCAGTCCAGAAATGTCATCCAAGAGCCTAGGCCTGGACTCAGGGGCTCTAAGAGCCTGTTCTACCCCACCGTGGCTGAGCTGATACCTAGGGTGCAAGACAAAGTCCCCTTTACTTTTCCTTCTGTTTTTCCCAAACAGAAGGAATCTCTCACCATAGTCGCCACAACTGGAAATTTGTGGGGTTTCCCCTGAAGCCAGCATATCTCAGAGCCCAAGGCCCACTGTGTACTCCCTGGCTATCACTGCTGGTTACTTAGGGCCCAATGGCTCTTTAGTTAGCAGATGGTAAGTCCTGCTAGGACTGGTCCTTCCCTTTAAGAAAGAGAGTTCCCTTTTGGCCCAGGATGTGTCTTGAAATGTTGTTTGCGAGCTGGGGCCTCAGGATTCGGCCTGGTACACTACCCTACTGTGACTGCACTGGTATCCAAAATGCAAGACAAAGTCCTCTTTATTCTTCACTCTGCCTCCCTCCAGCAGAAGGAAGGAGTCACTTTCATTGCTACCAGCTGCACTGCCTGGAGTTGGGGGAGGAGTAGCACAAACCCTTCCTTAGCTGCGCCCACTGGTGTCTCCCTAGATCACTAGTTCTCACCAGGCACCACTCTAGTTCACTGGCTTTCAGCCTTGCCCTAGGAGTTGCCTAGGAATCGCAGTCCTTGTGTCCTAGACAGTCTTTCAAGTTTACCTAGGCTCTCAGAGCACTTCAGCCGGCAGGAGCAAGGCTTGTTGAAAAACTCAAGTTCTTACCACTGGGATGGGCGATTCCCTCTGGCTAGGGCTATTCCAAATGCTCCCTCTGTGTGCAGGTGCTGGTTGAGACCAGCAAGGCTTTATTCTCCGCTGTGGCAAGGCAGCACCCAGTTCAATGTAAAATCCCCAAGTTGCTGCATTTTCCCTCCCCAAAGTGCAAAGATTCTCTCTCTCTCTGCACCTCTCTCTGCTGCCAGCAGGTGGAGGGGGTGTGGTGTTCATGATTCAAGACTGTCTCTCTTGCACTCCTCAATGCCTCTTTCAGTGATATGAAGTGAAAAGCAGGTACCGTGATTTCTCACCTGAGTTTTGGTTCTTGTGATGGTGCCTTTAAAATTTGGTGTTCCAGTGAAAGGGATGAAAGGTGTAGGCTTCTATTCTGCCATCTTGCTCTGCTCCAAAAATGATTTTTATTATAAAGTAAGATATTACTGTTTAGATATAATACAAAATTAAGAAAGTTTTATGCCCATAAAAGCGAGGAAGAGTCTGAGCCCTCTCCCTGTGCACCTCATTGCCATGCCTCAGAAAATTGAGGAAATCAAGGATTTTCTGTTCATAGCCTGGTGTTAGGATGCCAAATCTGTCAAGATCAAGAAAAATAAGGAAGATGTGAAGTTTAAAGTTCCATGCAGCAGATCATTTATACCCTGATTATCACTGACAAAGAGAAGGCAGAGAAACTGAACTAGTCCCTGCCCCCTGGTTTGGCAGTGAAGAAGCTAAAATGAACCATATCGGTATGATCTGAACTGTATTAAAATATTAAAAATCCTTTAAAAAAAAGCAAAGATGATTCAACATCAGAATATGAGCCAATGTAACTCACCACATGAATACACTAAAAGAGAAAAACTACAGGATTATCGCAATAGAACCAGAAAAAGCATTGGATATAATTCAATAACTTCATGATTAAAAATAAAAACTCTTAGAGAATCAGGTCTCAAAGAGAATGTTCTAATTTATAAAGGTCATGTGACAAACTACAATAGACATTATATTTGCTGGAAACATTGTAGAATTCCATCTAAGATAGGAAACCCCCAAAACACTAACCTGAGGCTAAAATCGATGGATTTAATCACATCAAAATAAGCTTTTCTGTTCCATGAAAATAGCCATGGAAAAAAGTAGCAGAGAACCAATGAGGAGTTTGGGGATTCCAGTAGAAATCTAGTAAAAGGAAAAGAACATGTGAACCATGAGAAAACAAACCTAAAATGTTAACTTTTAAACGATATCAAACTTATGACAAGATGCTCAAACTCAGTTGGGGTTTGTAAGAGATGCAAATGTAAACAATAGTAGCTTCGAATCTGTCAGATCAGCACAACTTATACAGCTGGAACTCATGCCACGTGTTGCAGGGAGATAGGATTGGAGGATGTGAAGATCCTCATGTGGTGCTGTTGGGGATGTGGACTGTTGCAGCCACACTGGAGAGCCTCTGGTCCTATTTGGTCAGATTAAGAATATGCATATTTTCTGACCCAGCAATCCTGATATGGAATCCAGAAGATTGTTGTGGGTGAGAAGTCTGGGTTCTTGTCCCAGAGAAAGTCTCATGCAGGTCTATAACGGGGCATACATGAAGATGTTCATTGTTTTTCAGGGAGGTGTCAGCAATCTGTGGTTTCTTACTGGGTGACTGGAGAAAATCTGTGATTTCTTACAGGGTGTACTGGATGTACACAAGGCAGTATTATAGAGCAGTTAAGCAACAGTCTTGATTTATGTGCCGCAACATGAGGATACTTGAAACCAGAATACGGAGTGAAGAAGTGAGGAACAGAACAAAGTGTATGGTGCCACACAATATGTGCACTTGAAAGTACTTTCATAGAAGACATTCAATATTTGTTATACAAGAAATCTATAAATACATGCATACTGAGCCTTGCACGATCAATGAGGATAGTGAATCCTGAGCTTAGGATTTTGATTTGAAATCTAACATTGAATTTACAAAGAAAGGGAAGGAGGAAAAAAGGCAGAAAGAAATCCTTTGGGGCCAGTTGGTGTCTGGTGAGGCCAGCTTAAGGGTGATCTCCAAAGAGAGTAGTCCATCTTGCTCTACAAAGATGGCCTCTAGGAATTGCTTATTGAAGAGTAATTGAAAGAGGGGAATTCAAGGTAGATCCATCCATGGAAAATTCCAATGAGAAGGGGAGTGTGAAGATCAGGTGGCCAGAGATAGACGGGCTAAGTCTGGGAATCCTATTTAATTAGTCAGGTGATAGAGAGAGACCCCTGCACATTTGAGAAGAGACCTGTAAAGCTGATCCATGGGGTTCTGTCAGAGGGTGGTGAGGGATACAGGAAAGACATCTCTGAACCAAGTGTACAGATGCTGTGAGGCAGGTAGGATGCTCCCAATTCACAGAGCTGGCAGCCTACACTGGTTCAAAGGGGCCAAATGTGCCCCAATGTATTGGGGGATGAAGCGTTTATTGTAAAACAGTAACTTAAAGTGAAATTAAAATGTAAAGTAAGGCACAGAGGTACACAGTTATGAGAACCCAAGTCCTGATAAAAGAATTGATAAGGGTGTACACGTTCTGAAACACTTCCCTAAGGACCTGAAGAGCTCAGCAAGTAAGGCTCCAGGTAATGCACTGAAACAATTCTCTGATGTAAAAATACTTGCAACCATTCTCTGCTTGTTTTTACTTTTCTATAAACAAAATTACGCTTGGATATTACTTTCTAACGTCCTTTCCTATGTATGTATTTGTTATGCTCCAGAAGCACAGGTGTTTAAAAATTTTCTTATCTTGGGTCCCTATATTCTAGGCTAGAGGGCCCTGAGATAATTTAATTATTCCTGTTGCTGCTCTTTAAGGACCAGTAGGTGCTCAACATGTCACCATGGAAACCAGGGCAAGTGCTGCCAGGTTTTATCGATCTTCTCTATCTAAAACTGTCCTGGTGATTTGACTGTTAAAGATGGGAGACCCAGACAGTGGCCAAGATGAATTCCAAATATAACCCAATTATCCCAAGAGTTCAGAAATGTCACATTGGAAAGCAATGTAACCAGCTAGCTGGCTGTCCCTCAGGGATGCTTTGGAAAAGCTAGCCACCATAGATCCCTTAAACTGACTCTTCCTCCTTCCTTGGCAGGGTGAGAAATAACTTCCGTTGTCCACACCTAGACCTTCCTGCTGTACCTTTTCAGAATAGGTAAGGGATATTAATTCTGCAACCTCTGGGACTCCATCTTTAAAGAGATGCCTTTTTTGGCACGCTGTACGTAGAGAGCCAGCCCAGAGCCTTGAACCAAGAGTCCCAGCAACTATCAAAGTGGGATGTGGATATATATTTTTAAAGTAACTTGATAGAAACAGACATTCACTTACTCAATTTTTTTTTCAGACGGATTCTTGCTCTGTCGCCCAAGCTAGAGTGCAGTGGCTGGATCTTAGCTCACTGCAACCTCCGCTTCCCAGGTTCAAGCAATCTCCTGCCTCAGCCTTCCAAGTAGCTGGGATTACAGGCATGCACCACCCTGCCTGGCTAATTTTTTGTATTTTTAGTAAAGACGGGGTTTTGACAGGTTGGCCAAGCTGGTTTCGAACTCCTGACCTTGTGATCTGCCTGTTTCAGCCTCCTAAAGTGCTGGGATTACAGATATGGGCCACTCTGCCCAGCCCACTTACTCAATTTTTATAGGAAAGAAATGCACTCTTCATCCAAGGTGGATTTGAAAAGATATAGTGCAAAATTCTACATAAGTTGTTAAAAATTATCCCATGTGCAATTACAGGTTTAATACACCATCATCCTTAACATCACAATGGACCTCAACTTTCTTACCACCCCAGACGTTCCTGCCAGATGGCATGTCCTGTGAGGAGGAGCAATGCCAGTCTTGCTCATGCTTAGCACCCCTGGTCCAGTGCAGCCCAGGACCACCAAAGGACTCAACAAATATTTAGACATCATCCCTCTTGTTACTCTGGACTGTAATTGGCTCTTGAATAAAGGAGTGAATAACACCTTGCTGAGTAGCTCTCTCTTAAATTAGTTGTTCATGCAGCAGTTCTCAGACTGTTGGATTTCTCAGACCAGTAACATTTCAAAAATACACAAAATGATGCTAAATTAGAGTCTGTGGAATAAGGACTAATAACAAAACAGAACGAAGTAACACATTAACACCTCTAGGATGACCACTTCCTAGGAGAAGCCTTTCTTTCTTTTTTTTAACTTTAGAAAGAACTTTGTGCCATAAAAAGGCACAAAAGATCTAATCCGAGAATAAAAATAAGTTTTTTCAATTTATCAAGTTTAGCTTTCTGAAAGACTTTTTATAATGTCTTTATTTTCTGCTTTTCATCACAGGTGGGTGAAAACTTTGTCACAGATCAGGACTGGTTCTTTGACCAGTGTTTGGAAACCAAGTAACATTGAACTATTTGCATAAAATATTTTCAGGACTAAATTATTTTCTATTTTTGTATTTCCCGCCTAGTGTTGTATTAGTTGGTTTCTAGTTTGCAATATTTAAAAAACCTTTCATTCCTTTTAGGTAAAAGAGATCTATAGTCTTCCCCTCTGTAGGTTGACTATTGGCCTAAAACACTTTCCGTTGTAATTATTTCCTTCTTTTTTTCTTCTCTGCCTTGTGCTATCTGATTTTTTCCTACTTTATCAAGAATGGCTTTACACGGTCAGGTCTCCATCTTCCCTTTGTTGTCTTTGAAACCTATCACTACCACCTGGTGTCCTCCTAATTCCTTTTATTTAAGGAGCTTAATTGCTTTGTATAGTATCCCTTAATCCTCTAATCTAACATTTTCTATCTGGTGGAGGGGGAGGCAGACACTTGTAATAAGGCCCAGCTTTGGTGATTTGGGTGTAGAACATTTTCTATCAACTTCTTCTAAGTTGCAAACTTCTCCTTGGAGACTATAAAGTTGAGTAATGGGTCCAGGTTGCTTGGAGGACACTTGAACACAGTTCTCTAACTCCTGGCTTCGGTATCCAGAGGCTATTGCTGCCTTTACAAAACCAGTGGCCGACTAGGTCCTGGGAGAGTTTGTCCCTTTAGTGGTTCCATCCCATTTTTGCAAGGAATAATGTGCATATCTATCAGAAAATATTTACTGTTAAAAAAAGATAAATATATTGCTCATGGTAAAAAAGAATACCATTAAAGGTGTTATCTCTTCTTATAAAATCAATTTTGTGATGGGGTACTCAGCGTTTCGGTTTGTTTTTCCTGGAAAGGAGTGAACCGTCACTGTTTCTGAGACGTCGAAGATAGCAAACTGTGCTAAGAACACCACCTAGCGTTTAACTTTGAAGTGACTGCTTGCTATACCAGGCGACACCACTAACTTTAAGCTTCCCTCATCTGCTAACAAAGAGGTTATATTTTACTGTATGGTCCACTGTGTTGATTGTTGATTTTGATTTTTGCTTTGAAATTGAATTTACCTGGGATCTTAGCTTTTGAGTACTAGTATTATATATGCTTTTATTTTCCGGATAAGTGCATGAGCACTTGATTTGGTTTTGTTAGTTTCAAGGGAAGACTGACTTTGAAGTTCAGGTTCAATGCTCCTGAAAGTTGATCAATTAGATTTCTGATTTCACGACGTCCAAGAAGCCTTCCCTGACTCTTTTCCAAACTGATTTTCTGCTGTATGGCAGTGGCCCAATCTTTCCATTTTTTAAGTCTATGTATAGATATCATCACTCTTGCTACTCTGGAGTATAATCCTCACTGTTTCCATACAATCGGGAACACATTCCTTGAGGGCATGCATCAGGTCTCAAGACCTGTACTGTATCCTGAACCTAGCACATGGAGCTGCTTGATCAATACAGTTGAACGAAATGAATTAATGAAAAAAAAAGGTTTTCTAAATAAAATGAAAGGGCAGGATTAATTTTTTTTCTTTGTAATTCTCAGCTTTCTGCTATGTTTGGTCAAGTATTCCATCTTGAAATAGCTGAATTTCATTAAACTAACAGCTCCGGGTAAGATCTTAGCAGGATAACAAAAATCATGGTTTGAGGGCAAAACCTTAAATTGAAAGGTGAATGAAGCTTTGATGATGGTTAGGATACATCTGCCTTTAAAAATGGGATTACCTGCTCTGTCTCATAACTTTGAGGCAGACATAACTGTTCTTCTTGTACACCAACATCCCAAAACACCCTGACCTGTTAAAAAAAATACAGTTGCTCATTTGCAGCAGGGACCAGAGCACAGGATTACAAGAGGGATCGAAATGGGAAGGTCCGGAAAAGGTAAAGTCTCCTTTGAAGACTGTCCAGGGCTCCTTCTCAGACCCACTGCTGACCTGGGATAAGTTCCTGATCATTTCCTGAAATTAAAAAATATGGTCTTCTTATTCCTTAGAGGGAGATATTCCTTCTCCAACCCTGAAGACGTGATGCAGGACCAGAGTTGTTTTCCTACCTGACATAGAAGCCTGAGGCCTGGCAGAGCCTGCTTCTGTCCCTCTGAGAGCCCAGTTCCTCTGAATCTTACTCGGAAAGCAGCCTTATTTTAACTAGCCAGGCCAGTCTATCCTCTCACTTTCTCCCTCCCTAATAGAACCCTGTCTGGGGCAGGAATAGCGATATATCTATCCGATATATGAAAATAACGAAACAAAGAAAAATCTCTGTATTTCCCAGCCTCCTTTGCAGATAGAAGTGGCCAAGTTTTGGCTGGTGAAATATAAGTGGACGTTGTTGAGAGGAACTTCCTAGAGAAGCTCCTTACAAAGAGGTTGACTCACACGGCATACTGTTTTGTCCACTGCTCTTATTCTTCTTGTCTGGAACTTGAACAAAATAGCAAGAACTCTGTCGGCCAACTTGAGGCCACTAGACGACCTTTAAAGATGACTGAAGAGAAATGTAAGAGGACTCTAAGTTCCTGATGAATTGTGAGCCACTGTTCCCACCCAGGACCTCCTATGTCTAGATTCTTCATTACCTGAGAAAAATAAGTTTCCTAATTTGTTTAAACCTATGTTTTGGGGGACCTCTTTCACTTGGAGCTGAACACAATTCTTGATTTTTTTAATACTTTAAGTTCTGGGAAACATGTGCAGAACATGCAGGTTTGTTACATAGGTATACATGTGCCATGATGGTTTGCTGCACCCATCAACCCATCATCTACATTAGGTATTTCTCCTAATGCTATCCCTCTCCTAGGCCCCCAACCACCGACACACCCCAGTGTGTGATGTTCCCCTCCCTCTGTCCATGTGCTCTCATTGTTCACCTCCCACTTACGAGTGAGAACGTGTGGTGTTTGGTTTTCTGTTCTTGTGAACACAATTCTTTTTTTTTTTTTTAAGACAGAGTCTCACTCTGTCACCAGGCGCCAAGCTGGAGTGCAATGTTGCAACCTCAGCTCACTGCAACCTCCACCTCCCGGGTTCAAGCAATTCTCCTGCCTCAGCCTCCCCAGTCGCTGGGACTACAGGCGCGCACCACCACACCCAGCTAATATTTTTGTGTTTTTAGTAGAGACGGGGTTTCACCATGTTGGCCAGGATGGTCTGGATCTCTTGACCTCGTGATCCACCTGCCTTGGCCTCCCAAAGTGCTGGGATTACAGGCGTGAGCCACCGTGCCCGGCCGTGAACGCAATTCTTAACTGATACAAAGGCCTTTAGTAAAAAACATACTTATATTTAAAATCTGCTTAGCTCTCATATTCAATCTGCTCCGATAGTCATTAGAAAGAAGTGTTGTGGAGTTTGGAATAATTTTTCAGAGAACTGTGGGCCCCTGATTTGGGGAAGATGAAGCGCTGATCTTTTTGAAAAAGGAGCCGTGTACATTTACTGTCTATCCTGAGGCATGAATTATTCTTAGAGGGGCTAGCAGAACAAATAGTTCAGCTGGGATTGAGGTCCACCATTTGGAACAGTATCTAGTCAGTTGCAGAAGGTGGAAGTTCTTTTCATCTCAGGATAATTAATCCCATGTGCAAAATTGGACAAAATTACCTGATCCTAATTAGCAAGAGTTACGTGGCCTTCACAATATGATTTGTGTTATAAAATGGAAAGAAATTACATACACAGTCCTCAATGGAAGATCATGTCTCACAATTCCTCTTGCAGGGAAAAGGTGGTTAAGAATACGAGATTTGGAAGAATATGAGATTAGGAGTCATATTCACCTGGGTTCAAACCTAGCTCTGTTCATTATTTTGACAAGATTATTTACATTGCTAAACACGTTTTCTCATCTATAGAATGGGGTATATATTCAGTCCCAACTTGAAAACTACTTGTAAGAATTAAATGAGATTTACTCATACTTACTGGACCTCCTGGTATATAAGTAGGTGCTTCATACAAATATGAACACCAATAAAAGTTCAATGTGGGCAATTTTGCTCCCAGAACCTCCAGTGTTTTCGCCAGTTCTCCTATGGCCTGGACACAGGTAGGAAGGTTGTTCTTCAGGATCTATTGATACGGTTACCAAGGAAATCACTCCCAGAAGCTTGCACCTTAAGCCAGACAATACAGTCCTACTGCTGAGAATGCCAGAGCCCTCACCTCTCCAGGCTTTGTTTAACAGGTTTAGTTGCCAGAAGCAAAGCTTCTCTTCACCATCCACCTTGACTTCTCACCCTACCAGACCCAGCCCATACGTGTCTTCCTCTCTTAGCTTTACCCTGGTACCCATGAACAACAAGCGAGTCCATCCTAGAACACATCAGGCACACTTTCTCTGAGCCTTTACAATTATTTGTATCCCCTGCCAGGCTGTGTGCTCCTGAAAGGCAGGGAGGATGAGTTATTCATCTTCCTCTCCCAACATTTACTCTATGCCTGGCATGCAGTAGGCCATCAGCAAATGTTTATAGGAACAAAATGTTCAATCTTGTGAACATTGATTGCCCCTGGATGGAATGAGAGAGAGCTTTTCCACCCCTCAGCCTCCAATGTAATGTTTTCTTTCAGCTAAATCCCCAGGAAGAGTGTTACAAAGGGAGAGAAGCAACACTGGGATAATAATGACCTTTCCATGGGCCTAAGCACACGAGAGAGAAACAGGGAGATGTCAGTTGTTAAATAATCAATGCGAGAGGCCCTTGAATGAGACAGAAGGAAGGTTCTCTGGGGACACTCCAGACAGCCAATATGAAGCTGTGGTTTTGGATGAGTTTGGCTAATTACTTTGTCCTTTGATAAAGATAGCCCTCCCTCATGGGGAGGTAACATCCCCCATCCTCCAGATTTTATATGGATGGAACTTCGAAGGAACCACTGCTAATTTTTGCCTTCACAATCCCCTGTCAACGATTGTTTTAAAAGAATAAATAATACACAAAGTTCAAACACGTGTGAAGGTGGGACGGGTTTATAGCATCACAATTACATCTCAAATAATAGGTCCTTGGAGACACAGAGGTCAATCTTATTGAGGGGGCAGCTGTTTCATTTAAGAATATGTTTATACGCGTGTGCATGGCAGTCTGGTGGGAGTTCCTTACTGAGATCTTTTTCTGCCCTGGAGGTTACACAGAATAGAGACAGTGTCCTGGTGGGAGAAGCCTCTGCATTTTTCTAGGGCCGAGTTTAAATAAGAGGTGATTCTTGATGTTAGATTCTCTAATTCTGGGAGTGAGAGATGCTGACTGAGGTTGGGTCCTGTCCAACAAGAGATCTAATGCGGGGGTGGGGGTGGGGGGTGGTCAAGGCCAAACTTCTTTGGGGGAGCACAGTAAAGTGAGGTCAGTCCTTCACCTCTATTTCCCTCTGGGGATGGGAAGGTGAACATAAATGTTTTCTCTTCCCAAAGTCCAGAGATGGCAACTCCCCAAATTACCAGCTGTGAGTGACATTCCTTTTCCTGGCTAACCAGCCACTAGGTTTCCTGACCTACCCTGTGATATTTGAGACGGGCACAACCAAGCAAAGAATGGGCAAAAACCACTCTCTCAGGATTCTGGTTTCTGAGATGCCCAGAAGATGTGATGAGCCTGTGCCCCAGATTGGGGCAGCTGATAATATGTGGATTTGGGGACCCCAGATGTATTGATCCCTTCTCACACTGCTATAAAGAACTGCCTGAGACTGGGTAATTTATGAAGAAAACAAGTTTAATTGAGTCACAATTCTGCAGGCTTGACAGGAAGCAGGACTGAGAGGCCTCAAGAAACTTACAATCACGGTGGAAGGCAAAAGGGAAGCAAGCACCTTCTTCACATAGTGGCAGAAGGGAGAGACCAAAGGAGGAAGTGCCACATACTTTTAAATCATCAGATCTCGTGAGAACTCACTCACTATCATGAGAGCAGCATGGGAAAATCTGCCCCCATGATCCAGTCACCTCCCACCAGGTCCCTACTCCAACACTGTGGATTATTTGGGTGGGGACACAGAGCCAAACTATATCACCAGGCTTGCTGCAGATTGCGAGAGGGGTAACCAAAGAGGCATGTTCTACCAGGAAAATGTGGTTGTGAGGACAGTGCTTGTGGATCAAAAGTAGATAGAGTCAAGTGTCTCTTTCTTAGGGATTGTTATAATTTCCATTGGTAACCATGAAGGAGGCGATAATCTAGAAACTAGATTAGTGGCCACAAGTTTACAGAAAGGGAGTTTCTTAGTTCAGGCTGCTATTTTAAATTATCATAGACTGAGTGGTTTATAAACAACAGAAATTTATATCTCAGAGTTATGGGATCTGGAAGTCTGAGATCAGGGTGCCAACATGGGTGGGTTCCGGTGAAGATCTTCCAGATTGCAGACTGGAATCTTTTCTGTTGTATACTCACATGGCAGACAGAGGGCGAAACAGTTCTCTAGCGTTTTTCAAAAATAAAGGTAGGAATCCCTCCACTCTTGTGACCCAACCACCTCCTAAAGGCCCCACCTTCAAAGAGCATCATGCTGGGGATTAGGATTTTAACATATGCATTGTTGGGGAAGGACACAAACATTCGGTCCGTAACAGTGGGCAAATAACTTCATCACAACCAGCCTCAAAGGGAAAACCTGCTGCTGCTCACCCTCCTGCCCAGTGCTGGAGAAGTATTAATAACCATTGGAAAGATGTCAGGGGAAAAAAATGAGCCACACACCCATCTATGCAGGGAAGGGCAGCAGCTTTGAATCAAATGAAACACTGAAAATTTAAAATGCATAGGTCTTTGTAACCAAATGAGACTGTTGCAATTACTGAAAATGAATAAAAAAACTATAGAATTGGATTAAGGTGCTTTAAACATAGCCACCACCCAGTGAGAAGATGGAGACTTCAATAAAAAACAGTGAAAGCAGTTAACTGGAAATTAAAATAAGGTAATTCCCGCTTATATGCCAATGAATCAAACTGTTTCCTAAGCTGATTACATGTGTACATATGTGAACATTTATACTGTGCTTTCACTAAAAGTCATTTAAGGCCATTTTAAAAGAGGAGGGTCGAGGGGTCGCGGTGGCTCACGCCTGTAAGCCTGTAATCCCAGCACTTTGGGAGGCCAAGGTGGGTGGATCATGAGGTCAAGAGATCGAGACCATCCTGGCCAACATGGTGAAACACCATCTCTACTAAAATAAAAAAAAAATTAGCTGGGCATGGTGGCACGTGCCTGTAGTCCCAGCTACTTGGGAGCCTGAGGCAGGAGAATTGCTTGAACCCAGGAAGCAAGATGCAATGAGCCGAGATTGCACCACTGCACTCCAGCCTGGCGCCTGGGGACAGAGCGAGACTCTGTCTCAGGAAAAAAAAAAAAGATAAGGGTCAATTTAAATTAGTTTATTTATAGATGAGCCCCAACTATCTGTGCCCAGTTACCGAGACTGGTATTGAATTAACAACTTCTTTAGAGCATGAACTTTGCCCATTAAACCTGAGTAGCACCCAGCTCAGAACCTTAGCAAAAATGACCATGACAAAAAGCCTTTTGATGAGAATAACGACAATGGCTGTACTGGCCACGTAAGAGTTAATAATTTTCATTGTAAGTAGGCTGGTGTTAACGCATTTGTATTTTCTGCAAGTAGTGAAATGTCTGCAGAAATCTGTCCCAGATGTGATCTTCCTGACAGTCGCCTGGATGTGCTCACCGACTGTTACAGGGATTTGGGGAGGGGATCAACTTCTCCCTGACGGTGATGCCTCAGTAAGTTAGCAATTACACAGCACCCTCCCTGGAGCTGCCTGCTAAAGGCAATGGAAGAAACCTTTCTGGAGGAGAGTATTTAATTTTTTCAAAATTTTGAAATAAATGCAGATTTACAGGAGGGAAAATAGTATGAAGAGTTTCCAGATAATCTTCACCCAGCTTTGTCTAATGCTAATATCTTACCTATTGATGATACATTTGTCAAAACTAAGACATTAACAAGGGTAAAATCCTGTTAGCTAAATAAAGACGTTACCTAGTTTATTAGTCTTTCTTCACGCTGCTGATAAAGACATACCTGAGACTGGATAATTTATAAAGAAGAAGAGGTTTAATGGACTCACAGTTCCACGTGGTTGGGGAGGCCTCATAATCGTGGTGGAAGGAGAAAGGCACATCTCACATGGGAGAGGGCAAGAGAGAATGAAGGGGAAACCCCTTACAAAACCATCAGATCTCGTGAGACTTATTCACTATCACGAGAACAGTGTGGGGGAAACCGCCAATGATTCAATTATCTCCCACCGGGTCTCTCCCACAACACATGGGAGTGATGGGCGCTATAACTCAAGATGATATTTGGGTGAGGGCATGGAGACAAATCATATCACCTAGTTTCTCAGCAAATGCTTCTTTTTTTTCTCCAAGACAATCCAAGAACTTCCTCAATCTGAGACACCCCATTGCATTTCATTGTCTTATTTCTGTAGTTTCAGATGAAATAACTTGTAAACGAGGAGTCTCTTCTTGAGGTCTTGCTCTCTGGTCATTGGCCCTGATGCCAGGACTGAAGGGCTGAGGCTGTGAGCCTGGCAGGGCAGGCCCTTCACTTCCCTGTTAGAATGGTCTTCAGTTAACCGGAAGAATCCCAGAACACACCTGCCGGGGGCGCTTGTGTCCTTCTCCACTTTATGAAGCCACCAAAGATAGGTTAATTGTGGTTCCCACAGTTTCCTTTGGAATTACCTGGCCAGGATAGGTAAGTGTCAGGATTCTAACTCCACTGGATTGCAGAGACTTTGAAGTACCAGAGACAACATGGCAGCAGCTGGATTTTACAGCGTGGTCCTGCCAGCTCCCATTCTTCGCTTCCTCTCCTCCCAGCTCGTGCTTCTCTGCACATGCATTTGCCTCTGTGCTCTGCTATCTATCCCCCCCTTCTTTCCTGCTCTGCTCTGTATTCAAGAGTACAGTCCTTGCACACTACATGTACCAGGCTCCCTTGCCAATTGAGGTGTGATTAGTTCAGCCAAGGCAGGCACTGTTGGGAGACAGAGGAGCACAAGAGAGGGAGATTTCCCATCTTTCCTTTCTGCTTTGGGTGTGAGAGTGGCTAGGCAGCCCCAATGGCCGCTTCTGCGGCTAGTAGCCCTGTCTCTGGTCTCCAGCAGTGCCACCTCTGCCCTCTATCCTTTCAGCAGGTGAGGCTGTGCTCACTCCCAGCTGTTGCTAACTTCTCTTAGCTTCAGCATCCCCTACATTGCTTTTCATTTTTTCCTGCACCCCGTGGAACTACCTGGAATGAATTCTGTTTCCCTGACCTGCTAACTGGTATATACACCCACCACTTCTCCTTTCCACTACAGTCCTCCCACCTTCTTCCTTTCTGAGGCTAGCGCAGGAGAGCTGAAGGACTAAGTCTCACTAAAACTGCTCAAGGGATTTGTTCTCACAGGCAGGAATGGGAAACACTTCATCAGGTAAGGGTTCCGGGGCTCAGTGGTCTGAATGTGGCAGAAAGCTCTATTTTCTTCCTTGGTCTTATGCCCTTGCTAATAACCCTTCATGTGACCTGGTAACAAGCATTGTTCTGTATTAGGTTAAACTACGGAATTGCTATCTTCAATATTTTTGACCTATAAAAATGGCAATTTTGGGCTGGGCATGTTGGCTCATGCCTGTAATCCCAGCACTTTGGGAGGCCAAGGCAAGTGGATCACCTGAGGTCAGGAGTTTGAGACCAGCCTGACCAATATGGAGAAATCCCATCTCTACTAAAAATACAAAAAATTAGCCAGGCGTGGTGGTGCATGCCTGTAATCCCAGCTACTTGGAAGGCTGAGGCAGGAGAATCGCTTAAACCTGGGAGGCAGGGGTTGTGGTGAGCCGAGATCGCGTGATTGCACTCCAGGGCGACAGGGCAAGACTATGTCTCAAAAAAAAAAAAAAAGGCAATTTCATATGACTTGACCTAATAAAAAAGTAGATAGGGAAAAGATAACAAATAAATTGTTCATGGTAAGTGATAGCCAATAATAAAGCTAACGTTTACTGTGTATTCACTATGCACAATGCATCACGAGGTGCGTCAAACAGTAGCAATGATTGCAGACTCAGCCATGACACCTGCCCAAGTGCTTAATGTCTACTGAATCATTTAATCTTCAGAACAACTCTGCCAGGCCAGTACTATTATATTCCATGTTACGAATAAAGTACAGAGATGTTAAGTCACTTGCTTAAGGTCATACAATAAGGGGCAGGTTTGGGATTTGAAGCCAGGCAGCTGGGCTCAACCACTGTACTTTATGTTGTCTTGAACTAGACAAGGTTATTTCCATTTTATAGATGAGGAAGCTGAGAAACAGAGAGGTTAAATAACCTGCCCTAAGTCACACAGCTAGGAATGAGCTAAGATGCCATTTGAACCCAGTGGCACCCAACTCCCAAGCCTAATTGTTTCCCGCTTCCATGCGTCTCTTGCCCTAGTTTGTCCTTTGAGGTCTCTAACACTCCACATCACTGGATTCTCGTGTCTTTGCCTACAAAAGATAATGTGTGGATTTCAACACATACCCCTTGCACGTCAATCTTTTGCTGAATTTATTGAGTTTCCCTTACTATGATACCCTGGGGCCTTATCTGTGTGTGAAACCAATTCAGAAGGAAATTACTGCGGCTTGTATTAAGACCTCTGCCAGGTAAGGGATCCAAGTATCTCTTTCACGATAGGCTAGTCAGAGTCAGACCTATCCTATTCCCTTTATTTCCTCCTTATAAAATTGGGCGTTTAATGACCTTGTTTACACAGTTTGTAAGTGTTTGTATGTCATAAATGCACAGTGCTGAGAAGCACAGACGTTATTTCTCTGGGCGACACACTCCATGTCAGTTTAGTGGTGATGTAGGGGAGGATCCCTGAGGTATCTCTGTCCAAAGATCCGGTGATCTAGGTCAGATGTTAAGATGATCAGTGTGGAACTGCAAGGGTGCTGTAGCATTTAAATTGGCCATAAGAGGGCTCCATTTCTTTTCCCCAAATGTCCATAGAGATAATAGCTTTTGGGGCCACAGATGTGAAATGCTATTCTGGACACAGTAATTAAACCACATTTAGTGTAATTTACCAAAAATAAGTGAAATGGTTTGTTTGGTGGAACAATAAATTCTATCATTTCTTTAACCTCCAAATACAAAGAGGGAAACCTTTTAATAAAAGGAATTTGTTTCTCAACAGGCATTCACAGAAATTTCTCTCTTTTCTGTTTGGACGATGGCTTTTGGAAAACAGTAATTCCATATTCCATTTTCTTAATATTCCTATCCTTTTTCTTGCAGTTGAGCATCCTAACAACTATTTCTGAGCAAGTGATAGAAATTGAGATGTCAAATGATCTTCAGCTTCCTTTTTAAGGCTATATTAATCAGCATGCAGTCAGGAAACTAAAAACCACATTTGATATTTTAAGGAAGGGAATTTAATATGGAGAACTGACCACATCGGTATGAGAGGGTCAAAGGAACAAAAGTAACCATGAAAGGAACCAGTAACTGCCAGAAGTAGCAACTACCCACAGGGCTGAGGAAACGAAGCTCAGGGGAAGGGGCATTGCCTGGCTGTGCGGATACAGCCAGGAGAGTGCAATGAGGGTGGTTCTGTCAATGCTGAAAGTAGATGGGCACTATCCATGCCAGGTCCCTGCTCAGGCAATGGTTGGGAGGAATGGCAGCTTCCTACCCCAGGCCTTCTGATATCCCACTAGTGTCCCCTACTACAGAACATAACAGAGAGCCAATTCCGCATAAGAGAGATCTGTAGATAGCCCCAGCATTACCTTACAGAATACAGAAAGTTAGCTTCGGAGCTATGAGGCAATGGTTTAGTAATTCACAGTCTACCCCTTTGGCTATTCACATACCGTGTTCGAAGTTCTATACAAAAATAACAACATTTTGCTTTGGCTATAGATGCTGTCATTTTCCATTACCTTTCATATTAGAGATGGGTGTACTAAGAAATACTCTGGGGAAACCCTTGTGTTCTAGATAGAGTTTGATAAAAGAAATCTGATTTCTCTTAGTAACCAGGATCAACCAGTACAGTAACCCACTTCTCTACCTGCTAGGTGAGTGGAGTGAGGAGCCCCAAGTGGTTCACTGATGCTCTCAACTTCTGAATCAGTGGAGCAATTTGTGTGTCACCTGATACAAACATTTCTCTATTATGAAAATAGACCTCTGGGCTGGGTGTGATGGTTCACTCCTGTAATCCCAACGCCTTGGGAGGCCGAGACAGGAGGATCACTTGAGTGCAGGAGTTCAAGACCAGTCTGAAGAACATAGCTAGACCCCGCCTGTACAAAAAAATAAAAAATTATCTGGGCACCACAACGCCCAGATAATTTTTAATTTTTTTGTAGAGGCAGAGTCTCCCTGTGTGGTCCCAGCTACTCTTGAGGTTGAGGTGGGAGGATTGCTTGAGCTTGGAAGGTTGAGACTCCAGTGAGCTGTGATCATGCTACTGCACTCCCGCCTCAAAGCAGAGGAGCCCAGAGCTTCAGGAACAGAAAGCAAACATTCTAGGAGTGGCTATTACGGGTAGTAATGAGATGAGCCACTCCCACTTTCATCCTTAGTTCCTGGATCTATTTGTTCCAGCTAAAGAAGAAATTGGATAACGTATTGGTCACTGATTCAAAGCACATGTGGCATCCCGAAAGACAGAACCTTGACCTTCAGGGTGTTCTCCCAAATTGTGCTATAATTGAGGCTTCTGTAAGCCATTTCTCCTTCTATAAGGCCAGCTGCTCCTGGGTGATGGGCATGTGCTGAAAGCAGTGAATTCCATGGACATGAGCCTCTTGTCACAATGTGTGTGTGTGTGTGTGTGTGTGTGTAATGAATTTTTCAATCAGAAGCAATACTTTGTGGAATTCTATGCATGCGAATAAGGCCTTATGCAAATTTAAGAATGAAAGCTTTGTTAAGCATGGGTTTTTGTGATGGCCAATATGCATCTCAGCAGAGAATAATGTATTCTGTAACAATGTGCTAAAAATCAAGCCACATCTGCCTTCTGTCCTGCCCTTCTCCCTTCCAGACTTTCTTCTTTGTTTCAAGGTAGGGTTTCTGTTTATTTGAGGACGGATATTTATGGGCCAAGGGCCTTATGGAAGGCAAGCCAGGTTTTCATCATGCTGACATTTCAGCATGTGCCTGTTAAGAAGAAAATGTAAAAGAAGAGTGAGGATGAGGTCATATACGCATTTTGAGGCAAATATTTGTCTGAAGTTGAGTTGGCCAACTTCAGTATTTACTTCCCTGAGCATCATGATTTCATAAAAAGTGATTAACACCACATATATTCAATTTTTATTTATATTTATGCTTACTTTAGGAGAGAAGCATGTAAGTGCATTGCTTTCATTTCAAAAATCAAGAGCCTAAGCAGTTTCCCCTCTATTTTCTTAACTTATGATAGCAGTACTTTCAAATTTCATGTCAGAGTTCAAGGTGGAAACACCTTTGGTTTTTTTGGTTTCCTTTTTTTCTTTCTTCTTCCTCTTCTGTTTTTTTTTTTTTTTTGAGTCAGCGTTTCGCTCTTGTTACCCAGGCTGGAGTGCAATGGTACAATCTCAGCTCACCGCAACCTCCGCCTCCCGGGTTCAAGCGATTCTCCTGCCTCAACCTTTCAAGTAGCTGGGACTACAGGCGTGAGCCACCATGCCCAACTAATTTTTTGTATTTTTAGTAGAGATGAAGTTTCACTGTGTTAACCAGGATGGACTCAATCTCCTGACCTTGTGATCCTCCTGTCTCGGCCTCCCAAATTGCTGGGTTGGCAGGCATGAGCCACCGCACCTGGCTGAAACACCTTTGATGTGTAGTACCAGTACTAGATCTAATCATGATTCTGCCTCGTATTTTTATGAGCGTTTAAAAACTAAAAACTCACTTCAACACTGAACATTTTAGGACTCAAATTATCAGAACCAATTCATAAGGGAGAGCATATTTAGTAGACGTACCCCAAAGCAGTATTCCTACTCTAAATGCTTGGTTTCCTAACCCTCTCCCTCCACGGTGGTTGCTTGACTTTTTCGCATTGCAATAGGTTGTTTTGTGGCCAAATTCTCATCATGCTTATAACTATGGGAAGAAGAAAGTTGAACTGTTCTTTAAATATACATATTCATGATTTTTTTTCAATAAATATATAACAATGATCTACTTTATACCAAGAGTTGGGCTGCGCACTGAGCATACCCCAGTTCAGGCCATCTTAGTGGCCTGGTAGAATCACACTAACTGGAAAAAGAAGTAATTCCCTGGTTTATCTGCTCATGAGAGTCCCAGTCTCATCCTGATTCCTCCTCCTGGTTTGGGGTGTTTGCTGGAGTATGTTACTGCGCCTGTGAACAGTCGTCTTCCTCCGCTTCTCCTCACCATGGTTACATACCTTGCATGGCCAAGAATTCATCCTGCGTGACCTTGTTCCCGCGGAAGAGCTAAGCTCTGTACTGATAAGTAAGCACTGACAGAGTCGAAACAAGGCATCCTGAGTCTGTTGTCAGATTCAAAGGGCGAGAGCGATGCCAGAAATAGGAAACCACACTAATGAGGTCAGGAGCTGTTGAAGTGGAGAGCAAGAGTCTGAGAACTTGGAGGTGGGGTTTGGAGGCACACTCGTGATTCCTCAGACTGTGCACTGCCAGCTCCAGGGCGCTCTGTTCACATAATCAGAGTGTGATCAGCCCTGCTTAGAGGTGTGTGCTATGGACTGAATGTGTACCACCAAAATTTATGTGTTGGAATCCTAACCCCCAATGTGAAGGTAATGAAACGTGGGGCCTTTGGGAGGTGATTAGGTCATGGAGGGGAGCCCTTATGAATGGGGTCAGTGCCCTTATCAAAGAGATCCCAGAGAGCTGCTTTGGCTCTTCTGCAATGTGAGGACACAAGAAGATGGCAGTCTGCAACCTGAAAGAGGGCCTTCGCCAGAGTCCGATCTTGCTGTCACCCTTGTCTCAGACTTTCAGCCCCTAGAACTGTAAGAAATAAATTTCTGTTATTTATCAGGCTGCTGTTGTTGTAGCAACCTGACTGGTCGCTATACTAGATTGTGTATAAAACAAAGGGAAAAAGGAGTACTACTTGTGGTACTTTGTTATAGCAGCCTAACTGAGACATTGTGCAGTGCCCAATATGCACAACTGTACAAGTCTTGCTCTGAGGCCTCTTGCTTTTGCTCTTGGGCACTGGTGCCATGGTACCTGGAGGGTGTGACTGGTAGGCCAGGTTGAGGCAGGCACACCACCTTCTTCCTCATCTCTCCACTGTCTTCTCCATCAGAATCTGTCATGTCTTCACACACACGGATCATCTTATCTCTCAGAACTACCTCCGTGCTGGAACCACAAGAAGTCCTCCTTGTTCCCTTTGTTTTATACGGAATCTAGTATAACCACATTGCATTTGCCTCAGACTTTTAAAACAGTTGTTTCTTCCAGAAAGAAGGCAGTCTGCAGGTTTCTTTCATTGTGGAGTGTCAATTGTCCTCAATGACTGCTCCAGCCCATACCTCACTTCAGCTTGGCCCTGAATAATTTTCCTTCCCTCCATGAGTGTTGCTTCTATCTGCTACACCATCAGAAATATTCAGATTAACTTCTGTTCTTAGGGTCTTCAGAATTTTCCCCTCCGTATCAGTACTCAGCTTCTAGTTAGGTATCTTTCCCATGAGGCTACTTGACTCTTCATGCGTGACCCTTTTTTCAGGGTCTATAGTAGTCATGTGGCCTGCCTACAATTATTTCATCCTTCCAGGCATGTGGTAGGATTGTACTTGCAGACTATTTTGGAGTTCCATGTGGCATGTCACTTGTTTTGTCAATGAAATGTGAGCAGCTATGACTCTTCCGGGCAGAGGCTTTGGAAGCTGGCGTATGATTTGTCATGCCCTTTCCCTTAAGGAGATGACCAATAAGGCACATGTCATGACAGACCCTGTGTTAACTGGGTACAGGAATGACGATGATGAGTACAGTCTGTCCGCCAAACCGTGTTAACATGTAACATGAGCAATAAATAAATGTGGGTTGTGTTAAGAAACTATAATTCTGTGTTTGTTGTATTCGTTGTTGTTATTGCAGCATCTCCTTACCCATCCTGCTGATGCAAGATCCCCAGAGGTCTGGAACTGCACTAGCTACACCCAACTCAGGTCTTTCTGGTCCAGCCTCTACTAACTCAAGATGGCAGTCCGGAAAACAGCTGAAGTTAAGGTGGCGGTAGTTATCGTCTCCTAAAATCAATGCTGAAATTCACCACCCTGATTTCCACCATCCTGAAAGACATCAATAGGCACTTTAGATTCCATGATTCCCACAGGGATGTAACTGTGTCGGGAGAAAAGAAGGTAAGTAGGATATGGAATTACAGAGCTGACTTTTTAAAAAACAGGCCTGGTGCAGTGGCTCATGCCTACAATCCTAGCACTTCGGAAGGTCAAGACAGATGGATCACTTGAGGTCAGGAGATCAAGACCTGCCTGGTCAACATGGTGAAACCCTGTCTCTACAAAAACTATAAAAATTAGCTAGGCATGGTGGCATGTACCTGTAGTCCCAGCTACTCAGGAGGCTGAGGCAGGAGAATGGCTTGAACCCAAAAGGCAGAGGTTTCAGTGAGCTGAGATCGCACCTGGGCAACAGAGCAAGACTCCATCTCAAAAAACAAAACAAAAATCCAGGTCGCCCCAGACCAACGGGCTTTAGCAGAGCTAAAATCAGAGTGGTGGGGATCTGGTTCACTCTCTAGAATGACAGGAGCAAATATCTTTCTGGAGTACAGGGATTTCACAAAAGTACCAAAACCATAAAGAGCAACGACGCTCAAAGTTCCTTGCTTGTCACTAATCTCCATGGCTCTTCGCCTGTGCTTTCCACTGACACGGAGAATTCAGGGATCTCGGTCAATTACAGGATTCTGAGATTTATGACTGTAACCAATGGGATCTGTTTGGTTAAAAGTGGTAAGTTGGTAAATTTGATTTTAGAGCCCTGTCTCCTCAGTTCTTAACCTGTGGAGACTCTCACTATATCCACCTATCTGGAGTCGTCTCCTGGACAGGTTGGTTATCAATCAGCTCCTCTCGAACTGTTGTTGGCTAAGTACTTTAACAAACACTATTTCAGCAATCCTTCACGGCGTTGCTCCTGTGAAAGGCACTAGGGATAAAGAGGTGGTAAGAAAAGTAACTGATTTATAGTCTAGGGCCAAGCTGGCAAATTATAACCCATGGGCCAAATCCAGCCGGCTTCCAGGTTTTATAAATAACGTTTGTTGGGGCACAGCTATGCCCTTTCATTTATATATGTTTTTGGCTTCTCTTGCACCAAAGGCAGAGGTGAGTAGTTGCAACAGAGATTTTACGGTGCACACGCCTAAAATATCTACCATCTCGCACTTTACAGAAAAACTTTGCTGACCTTTACCTTGTGGATATTTAGCCTTTCTGGGAGAGTTTGCATTTTAGTAGCATTCTCTCTAAAACTAATGCTGTAACACTCAGGGGAATTCACTAATGGAGGACATTTAGGCAATAGGGAGGTATCTTGAGGGAAGAAGTCCTGTCTGGCTGCGGTCAATCATACTTTATAGGCAGCTGCCTTCTCTGTCAGTTCATGAGAGTGGACTGCCTTTTCCAAATCTCTACCCAAGAAGGAAAGCATGGTGAAGGAGAGGCAGCTGTCATTGCTGTGGCTGGTCCCCTGGGGGAGGAGTTGGAGAGGCGGCTGATCTTCCTGCAGCTCTTACCTTCTGGTGGCTCTAGGAGGCAGGAGGTCATGGTTTACCTTTAGGATTGCCAATCAGGCACTGTGCACAGGAGCCACTTTGACTTCTTTATTCCTCTGGCTCTTCTGATGACAATAGTGATTTTTTTTTTTTTGCAATCCCTAAAGAAATGCTTCACTGCTCTATCTCTCCAAAGGAACAGAGAAAGGGGCTGAGTGGGGAGTTTTGTAAGTTTCCATCAGTTATTTTTGCTAAGGGAAAATGTGAAAAGTCAAGAGTCAGAGACAGGGCAGGAAGCGTCCATGTGTCAGGGAACCTTTTTGCTGAGCTATGTCCACTCGCTGTGTGAAATAATGCCTGTTCTCCCACTGAAATGCCCGGCTATTCTCAGCGTGAAGAACCCCTCCTTCAGTAATGGGGACAAGCAAGGTTTGTTTGTTTTGCCATAAGGACAATGATTCTCTTCCAGTAAACTCGATGACTTGACCCTTAATCCTCAAATGGAGGCTGTGCTGCAATCTCCATCCCTGGAATGTGGATCATTCAAGCCACACTACACAGAGAGCCAGCTAGAAGGTGCTGCCTTCCTCTCAAGGCTGTGAGTGACATCTCGGGCCTGAGGCTGGCCTGTGGACCTACATGCTGAGAGCTTTCAGGAGGAAGCTTCCACAGCCTGTGACACTAGCCTCAACGGAGAGAAAAGGAAAATCATACGGGGCCTCAGAGCCCCTCTTCCTCCTCTGGTGTTGTCATGGAAACATATTCAATTCATCTCTGCAAATATGGGTGCAGTGTGTGGGGGGCAAGGCAGCGTCCTGACAGGAGCTAGAAGAGGCACAAAGATGGCTGTGCCATGGTTGCCATTGCCTTCAGAACCATATAGGAAAGAGAGTTAAAAAAAACAGCAACAACAAATTCTAAAGCAAGATGGATAGTATAAAGTCTATAAAAGGAACTGAATACTGGACTTTGGAGAAAGACAAACGTAGGTTGAAATCTCAACTCTGCCACTTACCAGCTCTATATGACTTTGGTTATATTATTAATTCAGCCAATGAACATTAATTGAAGGCCTACTATGTACCAGATATTTCTCTAAATGCCAATGATACAGAAAGACCTGACTTAGAGGAAGACACCTTTACTGACTTCATTGTACTTACACATTCTAACAGAGGAAGGTAGACAGTAAGCATGCAAACAAATAAATAAAAAATGTAATTTCGGAGAGTGATAGTGCTCTCTGAAGAAAATAGAGTCATGGGGAAGAGTGAGTCGACTTGGTGCCTCTTTAAGAATGGATGGCCAAGGAAGGCTTCTTGGAAGAGGTGACATCTAAGCTTAGACCTAAGGAAGGAGGCAACCAGGCAACAATTGGAGAGGGTTCCTGAAAGAGGGAAGTACTGATGCAAGGATCTGCTTACATAAGTCTCTAAACTTCAGCTTCTTTGCCTATAAAATGGGAATCATTTATTTACTAGGATTATCGTAAAGGTTCAGTGATACAATGTACATCAAGTGTTTATCTCAAAGCATAGCACAAGGTACGTGCTATTTGATATGACTAAGTAAAATATATCAAACACAGAGCATCAGTTCGTTCTGATGAGTGTGGGAGAATTGCTGAGTGGTGACGGACTAGTCCCTGACCCAAGCCTTGCAGAATGGGTAGTGTTTGTAAGCAGATAATAGGTTTGATTTCTCTGCTCTTGGTTCCTATATTACTCAGGAGTTTCTCTTCAAGAAGCCTGACTATGCTTCGTTAGAATAACGTAAATATTTTTCTCTTCTCTAACCTGTTATATAAACTATATAAAGGGAGAGGCTGCCTGTTTTTTTCATCCTCGTACTCCAGTGCTTAAATAAGATAGAGGCAAAGCATTTAGAATTGTGATTTGTGCATGAATGAATGGTAGGAGGGAATTTGAGGTAGTAAGTACAGCATATAGTTGAGTCTGGGAACTGGCAATGGACCAGCAAAGCAAGAAGCTAGGACCCACGGAGGGAAGAGTAGGAAATACAGTGGAGTAGTCAGTGGGAGCCAAGTCATAAAAAATCTTGAAAACTTGATTATCTTAATGAACACTGACGTAATGACGTTCGGGACGACCATTTCTGCTGTTCTTCAAATGCGCCTGTTGGGAACTGCAAGGACACTATGAGCTCTTGTCTACACTGTGGGAGTGAGCCCACATCCTGTGGTCACCACCCACCATTGTCCCTGAGCCCGAGGAGAGTTATTTCACTGCAAATGGTCATAGGGAATATTTTGCTAATATCCGTTTCTATATAGGCACACCTTGTTTTGTTTCACTTTGCTTTATGGCACATCTCAGATACTGTGTTTTTTACGAAATGAAGATTTGCGGCAACCTTGTGTTGAGTGAGTCTATTGGCACCATGTTTTTTCCAACAAAATACACTTACTTTATGACCCTGTATCCCATTTTGGTAATTCTGCAAATATGTCAAACTTTTTCATTATTATTATATCTGTGATGGAGATCTATGATCAGTGATCTTTGACGTTACTATTGAATTATTTTGAGGTGCCACAAACTGCACCTATAGAAGATGTGAAACTTAATAAGTGTTGTGTATATTCTGACTGCATCCCTGATAGGCCTGTCTCCTGGGGCTTTCTCATTCCCTTTCACACAGCAATACTGAAATTAGGCCAGTTCATAACCCTACAGTGGCCTTCAAGTAAAAGGAAGAATCGCAAGTCTCTCACTTTAAATCAAAAGCTAGAAATGATTAAGTTTAGTGAGGAAAGCATGTTGAAAGCTGAGACAGGCCAAAAGCGAAGTCTCTTGCACCAAACAGTTAAAGTTGTGAAATGCAAAGGAAAAGTTCTTGAAGGAAATTCAAAGTGCTCCTCCAGTGAATGCATGAATCGTAAGTAAATAAAATATGGGAAAAGTTTTAGTGATCTGTAGGGAAAATAAAATCAGCCACAATATTCCTTTAAGCCAAAGCCTAATCCAGAGAAAGGCCTAACTCTATTCAATTTTATGAAGGCTGAGAGGGGTGCAAAAGCTGAAGAAAAGTTTGAAGCTGGCAGAGGTTGGTTCATGAGGTTTAAGGAAAGAAGCTGTCTCTATGACACAGTAGTGCAAGGTGAAGCAGCAAGTGTTGACGTAGAGGCTGCATCGAGTTATCTGGAAGATTCAGCCAAGATTATTGATGAAGGTGGCTACACTAAACAACAGAGTTTCAATGTAGATGAAACAGCCTTTTTTTTGGAAGAAGATTTTATCTAAGACTTTCATAGCTAGAGAGGAGAGGTCAATGCCTGGCTTCAAAGCTTCAAAGGACAGGCTGACTCTCCTGTAAGGAGCTAATGCAGCTGGTGTCTTTAAGTTAAAGGCAATCCTCATTTACCATTCTGAAAATTCTAAAGCCCTTAAGAGTTATACTACATCTACTTTTCCCATGCTCTGTAGATGGAACAACAAAACCTGAATGACTGCACACCTATTTACTGCATAGTTTACCATGCTGTGAGTTACTGCTAGAAAAAAAGGATTTCTTTGAAAATATTGCTGCTCATTGACAATGCTTCTAGTCACCAAGTGCTGTGATGGAGATGTATAAGAGTAATGTTTTCATGCCTGCTAACATAATGTCCGTTTTGCAGCCCAGGTATCAAGGAGTAATTTTGAATTTCAAGTCTTATTATTTAATAAATATATGAGGTAAGTCTATGACTGCCATACATGGTAATTCCTCTGATGGATCTGGGCAAAGTAAATTGAAAACCTTCTGGAAAGGATTTACCATCCTAGATGCCATAATGAATACTCATGATTCGTGGGAGGAGGTCAAAATATCCGCAGTAGCAGGAGTTTTGAAGAAATTGATTCCAATCCTCATGGATGAAATTTAGAGGCTCGAGACTTTAGTGGAGGAGGTAACTGCAGATGTGGTGGAAATAGCAAGAAACCTAGAATTAGAAGTGGCGCCTGAAGATGTGGCTAAATTGCTGCAATCTCCTGATAAAACTTTAACAGATGAGGTGTTACTTCTTATGGATGAGCAAAGAAAATGGTTTCGAGAGATGGAATTTATTCCCAGTGAAGATGCTGTAAACATTGTTGAAATGAAAACAATGCATTTAGAGTATTACATCGTTGATAAAGTAGCAGTAATGTTTGAGATGATTCACTCCAATTTTGAAAGATGTTCTACTGTGTGTAAAATGCTATCATACAGAATCACATGCTACAGAGAAATCTTTCATGAAAGGAAGAGTCCATTTATGTGCTAAACTTCATTGTTGTCTTATTTTAACGAATTGCCACAGCCACCCCACCCCACCCTAACCTTATGCTACCACCACCCTGATCAGTCAGCAGCCATCAACATTAAGGCAAGACCCTTCACCAGCAGAATTGCAACTTGCTGAGGGCTCAGATGATTGTTGGCAGTTTTTAGCAATAAAGTATTTTTAAATTAAGGTATGTATATTTTTTCAGACATAATGCTATTGCACACTTAATAGACTATGGTATAGTATAACCATAACTTTAATATGTACTGTGAAACCCAAAACAATGTGTGACTTGCTTTATTGCATTATTAACTTTATTACAGTGGTCTAGAACTGAACCTGCAGTATCTCTGAGGTATGCCTGTCTTAATTATTAACAGCTAACATGTATTTTACATGTTTTTGCTCAGCATTTGGCAGACATAATTTTGCTCTATCTCTGTAATGTCCCTACAACTAAGAATTATTATTACTCACATTAAAAAGTGAAAACTCTGGGCTTAGAGAAGATAAATGAATGACCTGCCTAAGGCTACATGGCTACCAATTTGCTGAGCCTGGACTTGAATTTAGATCTCTCTGATGTCAAAGCTTAGGGTCTTCTGTATACAATATTACGATGGACTGAATGCTTCTGTCTTCTGTGTCCTGTCCCAAATTCATATGTTAAAATCCTAACCCCCAAAGTGATGGTAGTAGGAGGCAAGGCTTTGGGAGGTGATTAGGTAATAAGGGTAGGGCCCTCTGAGCGAGATTAGTGTCCTGATAAAAGAGATACCAGAGAGCTAGCTTGCCCCCTCTACCATGTGAAAACCCAGCTACAAGGTACGGTCTTTTATTATAGCAATCTAAATTGACAAAGACAACTAGGATCTGTAATATTATTGTTTAATTATTACTTAAGTCTTCATCTTCTTGAAAACAGAACCTGAGGCAAGGTATATTAGTCCATTTTCACAGTACTATGAAAAAATACCTGAAACTGAGTAATTTATAAAGTAAATGAAGTTTAATGGATTCACAGTTCCACGTGGCTGGGTAGGACTCACAATTACGGCTGAAGGCAAAGGAGGAGCAAAGTTACATCTTACATGGCGGCAGGCAAGAGAGAGTGAGTAGGGGAACTGTCCTTTATAAAGCCATCATATTTTGTGAGACTTATTCACTATCACAAGAACAGCACAGGAAAAATTCCACCCCTATGATTCAATTACCTCCCACTGGATCCCTCCCATGACATGTGGGGATTATGGGAGCTAGAATTCAAGGTGAGATTTGGTGGAGACACAGCCAAACCTTATCACAAGGATTGAGTACTAATGCCTCATTTAAGTGGTGCATTCTCCAGACAGTGAGAACAAGAACAAAAGAAATGACAGGGGAGCAATGCAAAGTGGACACATGTCTATTCCGGCCACTGCTTCCTGATGAGATGTGAAGAGAAACAGCCTTGTTCATTGTTCAGCAAGGGTGTCCGTGGTGAGCTGAATGCTGGCCCCTCAAAATATATGCCCACATTCAAATTCCTGGAACCTATGAATGTGACCTCATTTGGAAAAGGGGGTTTTGCAGGTGTAATTAAGGATGTTGAGATGAAGAGAACATCCTGCATTACCTAGATGGGTCCTGAATCTTATGTCAAGTGTCCTTACAAGGGACATGCGAGATTTGACAGATAGCAGAGGAGGAGGCAATGTGACCATAGAGCCAATGATTGGAGTGGTGTCACCACAAGCCAAGGAGTGCTTGAAGCTGCCAGAACCTGAAAGAAGCAACTGAATCTCCCCTAGAAACTTTGGAGGAAATGAGGCCCTGCCAATACCTTATTTTGAACTTCTGGCCTCCAGAACTGTGAGAGAATACATTTCTGTTTAAAACCACCCAGTCTATAGTAATTTGTTATAGCAGTCACAAAAAATTCATCTGGTGTCTACTCAGTTGTGTGGACATCTCCAATTAGGATGGACAGAGAAACCGTATCATGTAGAGGTCCACAGAGGAAAGAAAGAGGGAATTTACTGGACTTTCTCTCATTTCCTATTTGCCTTTGGTCAAATTTTACTCTACAGGGGAATTGACTCCTCTCACAGCTCCCAGCAATACCCGGCTTTGTAGGGAGCTGCTTGGGAAGTCAGAATCTTAAGGTGAAATGTTTCATTCAAAACGAGGAGTGGCAAAACAACAACAACAAAAATCTAGAAACAGAAGGCCACGTGGCTAATGAGCCTTGGGACACAGCAGTCCCTACAGGGAGGGTCTGACCCTCTTGGCGAGCAACTGGGCAACCCCAAATGCTGAAACTGCTAAGGCCCAAGTGGATCTGGTGGGTCTCTATAGTAGTGAGAGGGAGCCATTGATCGAGGGGCCCAGAAATGATGGTACCAAGGGGATCTGAGGAGGGACAGAAAACATGCCTGATGAGAATCACGAACCTCAACTCACCATTTTAGTCACAAAGACTTTATCTAGTGTCCACTGTGTGCGAAACATTCCTGGCATGAAATTCTTTTGGCTAACCGAGTTGTAGCATGTATTGTAGGATGGCTCATTCAACATACAGTCCCAATTCCCCCTCCCTTGCCTTCTTTCACTCTAAAGTCTGGGAAGGTTCATACTTTATTTTTTAGCTTCTCTTACAAATCATAGTGGCCACGCAGGTTTGGCCAATAGACTTAGGCACCTGTGCATTGGAGAGGCTGTTTTTTCCTGAAGCCTCACAGAGAGAAATTCCTATCTCCCACCGCTTCTTCCTGCCTGGAGTGCAGTGGCCACCATGTGACCATGGGGCCAATACATAAAAAGAGGCTAAAAGATTCCTAAAGACATGTGCCCAGGTGCCCCTGAACTGTGGAACTGGCACCAGCAGCTGTCTAACCTTTGACTTCTTGCTGTGTGAGTATATTAGTTAGTTAGGACTATCATAACAAAATACCACAGACTGGATGCCTTAAACAACAGAAATTTGCCTTTCCATCATTCTGGAGGCTGGAAGTCCAAGATCAAGCTGTTGGTATTGGCAGATTTGGTTTCTTCTGAGGCCTTCCTCTGTGGCTTGCAGATGGCCACATTTTTACTGTGTCCTCACGTCCTCTTCCCTCTGTACACATACATCCCCAGTGCCTCTTTGTAAGTCCAAATTTCCTCTTCTTATGAGGGCACCAGTCAGATTGGATTGAGCCATGGTGGTCCCATATAGTTGGTTAAACATTATTCTGGGTGTGTCTGTGAGGGTGGTTCTCGATGAAATTAACATTTAAATGGGTAGACTGAATAAAATGATTGCTGTTCCTGATGTAAGTGGGCTTCATTCGATCAGCTGAAGGCCTGAAGAGAACAAAAAGGCTGGCCCTCCCGTGAGTACAGGAGAATTCTTCCTGCCTGATGGCCTTCGAACTGGAGCATCAGCTTTCTTCCAGCCTTTGGACTCTAACTGAAACATCAGCTCTTTCTGGGCCTTTAGACTGAATTTATTTACATCTCAGTTTTTCTAGTTCTTAGGCATTGGAACTCAGACTTGAATTAACGCATGGGCTCTCCTGGGTCTTCAGTTTTCCTACTCATCCTGCAGATCTTGGACCTTAGAATCTGCCAGCCTCCAAAATTGTGTGAACCAATTCCTTGCAATGTGTCTACGTGTATATCCTAATGGTTTTGCTTCTGTGGAGAATTCTGAATAATAAAGGGCGCACCCAAGGGCCGTGATTCATTTTAATCAATAACCTCTCTAAAAGCCCTATCTCCAAATACAGCCACATTCTGAAGTTGTGGGGATTGGGGATCCAACATATGAATTTTGGCAGGACTCGGTTCAGTCCACAACAGTGAGCAAATAGTCCTTTATTTGTTTAAGCTGTTGTTACTTGCAGCTGAGAGCATACTTAACTGCTGGCACAACGTGTCGATTCACATACTAAATTTGATAATTCACAAGAAAGTGTTTAGTTATGTTTTCTATTAGCATGTACCAGTTTCTCCCATCTTCAAAGAATCATTTAGTAGTCAGAACCTGGACTTGGGAGGAAGCAGGTCTTAAATGGTATCTGTTTGATGTCCAGCTTTGGGGGCATCTCCTAGCCATGCTTCTGTTTTTCCCTCCCCAGCTAATATTAAAATAACACTGTACGCCCTTGATGTGAAAGTCATTCTACATATGGAGTCATCATCTGGGCTTGGAGGTGGAGCTGGCGAGTTCAGCAGCCATGAAGAGGCAGCTCTTTTTAGCCAAATGTATTGAAATGTCCTGACGTGTGCTTCCCAGCCGATGTCAGCTGCTAATCTGTATGAATTAATGCTGTAATAATTGGGCCGTATTCAGCAAGCACTAATTTCTTTCACCACATCAAATCAAGCCTCATGATTGTTTCGAAATAAACATGCCATCCCCAGAATGTTGAATCTCCACTCCAGCAGCTGGGTTCCAAACGGATCTGGAAAGGTCTGGCAAGGAGGCTGGGTTGACCAATGGTAGGACTCATTCCTGAGAGGGGAGGTCCAGACACAATCATTTTAGACCTGATGGGACCCAATTACATTTTCAAAAATGAAAGGAAGCTAGGCTTTGTTTCTGGACAGTGTCCAAATTCACTGAGGAAGCATCCTTTGGTGCCTCTGTCTTCTTCCAGAGCCTGCACCTAGACAGCATAAAGAAAACAACCTAGCAACTAATATCTCCAGATGAGCTGTCATTACCCATCCCTTGCTCATGGTGTCACTGGAGTGAGACCATGAGAGAGGGTATTTCAAAGTTTCACAGGTCAGACTGCAAATAAACCTCAGAGGAAGTGTCTAACGGACACTTAGAATCAAGAAAACAGGGAAACTGAAGGGGGAGAGACTGCAAGAGGGCAAGTGAGCACAGGACGCTGCCTTTATGCTGCCTGCAAGAGGAGGAAAAGAAGGACTAATCTAGAATGACGAGAAAGGCAATACAGACAAGACTGATGAGTTATGCTAGAAAGAGTATGGAGTGGTTCTCCAAGTAATATACTTAGCAAATCAGTGGGAATGTAAGATGTCTCACTGCAGTCACTTGGCGACGCTTTTAGTAGAATCATGGATGTCAATATTGCAATCTCCCTTCTCTTTCACTCATGCACTCTCATATTAATGAGTACCTTCTCCAGGCCAGGCCCTGTGCTTGATCCTGGGGAGCACAGCAGACACAGATCCTGCCTTCCCTCCCCTCCTCTCCTATCCTTTCCCATCCCATACCCTTCTCTCTCCTTCTTTCTCCCTCCTCCTTTCCCTGATCCTTTCTTCTTCCTCTCCCCTCTAGGCCCAGGATCTAAATAACTTTGGGGGAAGATTAATATTCTGTTCAGTGGAACCATTGTTTGCTAACCACTTACTAATTAATTTTCCAAATAAGCAATGCAGGACTGAATTGCACATCTTTTCTCACAGCAGTTGTTATGTGTAGACATAAGGATCTCCCCCCTCCCCACTCTAGGGTGCCTCCCTCAATCTCTCTCCCCGTGTTTGCTGCTCCGCACTCCACTCCCCGTGAGCTGCTTATCTATCCACAAGCTTATAATGTCAGTGCCTTCTAAAGCTTCTTTAGAGTTCCCTCCTCTTCCCTTCTGTCCTCATCCTGTCAGTCAGGATGAAGAAAATTAAGTTGTGTAAGTCCGTACATTTCTCTGTGATCCCGGTTTCCAGGCCCTAGAGCTGTCTGGGAGCTGCTAGGTCACCTAGGTCTGGATTCAGATGGGAGACGTAAAAAGCTGCAGGAGCTCCGGGAAATAGGTGCCATTGTGTCCCCAAAGCTCAAATTTTCTAGTCCACAAGTTGGAAAGCAGAAAGGAAGCTGTGAATCAAAGCTCCAAGGAAATTGTTTATAGCAATGGTGTCAATGAACCAGAACTGAAAGCAGGATGAGGCTCCCAGGCCATCTTCAACTCTCAGGAGCTGCGCTATGGTATATGGTGTGTAGGTCGTGTACTGTACAACGTGCTCAGCAGACAGGGAAGCTCTCCTTCAGCTCTCCCAGAACAGCCAGGGGCTCTTTGCAGAGCTGCATTTGCCTCATGGAAGGGGGAACTTGTTGTTATGTACTGGCCTTGCTGTTAGCCCTAGGGTTCATCTGCTTAGAGAGGCACCTTTTTTCGAATTCACACAGAAGCACCATATATGCCTACTCTGATTAGGAGAAAAACAAAATTACAGACTGATTGACTTTTAAAAGTGTTTTTTTTTTAATTTAAAAAATTGCTTTTAAGGAGTGTTTTAGAATTATTATAAATTCAGTGCTATCTCTAATACATTTCAGATTTGATACTATAGTGATAATAGCTCATATTTACATGAACATTCTAGATGCCTGGTGCTGTGCTGGGGGCCTGAATCTATTATTTATGATCCTTCCTCCCCTGCCTGCCTTTGCTGTGGTTCACTATGGGGAGAGTATTCCTCCTACTTCACTGACTTTGGTCTTGGCCCTATGATGTTTTGGCCCATAGAATGTGGGCAGAAGTAACAATGTTCTGGTTACCAGCTGAGTCTGTAAGAGCTATAGTCCTCTTGCGGTTCTATCTTCTGCTGTGAGAGAAAAGCATGCTCCCAAGCAACTGTTGCCCTTTGACCTGAAACTAAGACATGTAGAGCAGACCTGAACCAGACCCAAGCCTGGAGGCCAGAAAAGCTCGGGCAGGAGCAGCTGGGTACATCTAAATTACAGTGAATGGAAATAGGAACACAACATGAATGTTCATTATTTCAAGTCATGGAGAAGGGGGGATTGTTTGTTATGCGGCATCACGGTAATAGTGGACACCTACAATGTGCTTTTTTTTTTCTTTTTAAACAAATTGTCACAACCACTCTTTGAAGTATGTACAGTATTTCCATTTTACATAAAGGAAAACCAAGCCTCTGAGTGGTTAGAAAACTTGTTTAAATTAATAACTGGTATATCCAGTATTAACATCTCTAGGTCGGTCTGATTCTAAAACCTGTTCCCTTTCTACCTCCCTCATGTTGTATCCAGAATATTGACACTATGGCACCCACAGAGAACCTTAACTAGCAAAAATGATGCTATTACAGCCAATAACTTTGCATTCTACTTACTAGAGCTGGGCAAAGAATCGTTTTGCAAGACGGCATCCAGAATGTCTCTCGGCTCAACTGTCAGTCCCACAAAACATTCTATTAAACGTAATTCATCCTTCCCTTTCTCCTATATGCACTCCACACTTTCTGTTATTCAAAGTTTTGAGGTTTTAAAGAGGATTCCTATTTCTCCAGGCTGACATTACCTACGGGGGCAGCAGAGTTTGACTTGCATCTTATTTATTCTCAATACAGTAACCCAGAAACAGATGCAGATCATTGAACTGAAGAATGACTTTTCTATCTTGATGGCACTTTGAGCAGAAAAAACACCTTTGTCTGATGTATTAAGTGAAAAAAAGCAATGTGCAGAACAATGTGTATTGTACATTACTATACGTATATTTAAAAAGCATATATATATATGTATATATATGAATGTTTATATCTACATAGGATGTCTCTGGAAGAATACTCTAGAAATATAATGGCAGTTTCTTCTGGTTTGGGAACATGGTGGCTGATGGGGAGTGAGGGTGGGAGAGAGAATGATTTTTCACTGAATAGTCCTTTAAAGTTTTTAAAGTTGATGTGCACGTTTATATTATTGCCCAAAATAATGAATACATTTTTTAAAGACAGAAAGTACATCTTCTCTGGTCTACCCCTCTTCACTTTAATTAAGCTGTGTCTATTGTGTCACAAACACACTGACTTTTTGAAGGGACTTGAGAGGAGGTGCTAGCCAGAGAGGAAGAGGCCCTTTCTGGCGTGTTCTCCTCCTCTTATAGTTGAGCTGCATATAAACGTCTTCAGTCGCCACGGACAACAGAGACAACACGAACTGGAGCCCACTGGCTTCCACAAGTGAAAGTGATTTTCTTCATTCATGACTCAGAGGCGGTAGAGTAAAAAACAAGAATTGATCAGCTGTTTTTATTGTTTTGTTTTGTTTTTAAAGACCAAACACGTCATCTTATTTTGTTCTGAGTGAGACAGCTACATGATGCACATCCCAAAAGTTGAAGACCTTGGATTTCCACCTGCAAGCCAAGGATGTTTTTCCGTTAAATTCTAATCATATCATTAGAGGTTATTAATTGTTTCAACAAACAGACATCTATGTCCTTTCATTTTTTTTAAGGCAGGGTAAATAAATCAACTTTCAAATCATGTCCTTCTGCAAACACCAGCTGCACAGGAAAAGGAAGGCCCCCTGTTAGCCTCTCACTGAAGAGCTAGGCTGAGGCTACCGGTGTGCCTGCCCAGAGCAGACTCGTCTGTTAATGAGTCCTACAGCCCACAGGAAAGAACCTCAGTGGAAAGCAAGAAGGCAGAACAATTGTGTGAACTTAGCTCCCTGTCTTACTCTCCAAACATCTGGCCACTGTATGTGTCATTTCTTTGATTCAAACTTGCTCTGTGGTTATTGATAGGGAAAAATCTCCACCTGGGCGCTGGAAGGGACTACTTCTTCATCAGCGAATAGTTAGCACAGACTCACTTTTAATAGCAAGGTAATGGAGCAGGTCACTTATAAATCATGTTTCTGAAATTGTCCAGCCATGCTCTGCCAACTCTTTATGGGGAGAATAAGACAAAAGCTGGAAGCAAAGAGAGTTAGCAAGGAAAGCCCATACGATTCCGGCTGAAGAAGAAACAAAGCATGCAGGACGCCATCTTGGTGTTGACTAACGCTGGGGAAAACCTCTGCTGTTTAATAGAATGCATTTATAAACAGATGTCTGGGGCGGCAAGTTTATTTTTGTAGTTCTGCATCTTACCATTTCCCCAGTTGATCCTGTTTCTTATCTTCTTCTACGTCGGAACAGCCAAACAGGATTCCGGTGATGCATTTGGATGGCTTGCTTCCCTGAATTGTGTCTATATCCATTAGCTGGGCAGACACTTACTTCCACCTGTAGACATGACAGTTTTGTCATCTTCACAACTGTTCCCATTGTCCTGATCCTTATTTCATTTTACTGGGCTACCTTGAATAACAACCTCCTGGGCTTGTTTTGCTGGCAGTTAAAAATCAGTTTTTATAGTAATTTTGGCTGGAAATCAGCTATTAAGTTTATGTGCTTGTCAAATTTTAACTGTATGCCTAATTTAAAAGTACTTAGAGCCACTTAAATTTGGTCGAGTGCCAATGTTAAGATGCAGTCAAATCTCAAGGACTGCAGACTGCATGCTCAGTTTGCGGCAGACTTCTTTCCCTTCTCTTTGCACCTCTCTTGTTAGCACCTGCACCAGGAAATGGGTGGGTGGGTAGGTGGGTGGGGTGCAGAGAGTAAAGGAAAATGAAAGTGACGCTGAGCCAGCACCACCAAAGTCTTGCCTTTGCGCTCTGAAAATGAAATTGATGGCACAACTTTAGATTGGGAGAGATGAAATCGGCAGCCACATACATGAAAGGGGTGAGAGTTTGGTTAACTGCAAGCACAATACCTTAAAATAACACAAATTTCGTATTAAATGTCTACTAACATGCACTGTTCTAAATGTTTCATAAATATTAACTCTTTTCATTTTCACAGCAACTTTATGAGGTAAATACTATCATTATACCCAATTATCAGATGGAAAATTGAGACATAAAGAGAATAACTTGCATATAGTTTTGCTAGAAAGTTCCAGGGTCAGAATTCAAATTCAGGCATTCTGGCTCCGGAATCCATGCTCTGAAGGTTGGACCTTCTTCTGAGCCGGTAACAGGGTGCAGCCGCTACAAAACAAGTACAGAGTATGTTCCTGTTTGGTGTTATCACTGGTTGAAGCTCATTGCAAAAAAATTCATAAAGCTCAAAGTCTCTATGAAAAGAAAAATAGATGTCCAAAGCCAGCTCAATTGTTTCAAATAATAGCAGCCAAAATAAAATTAGAGGACCTTAAAAATAATTAATATGATCCTTAATACCAACTAGAAATATAAGGGTAAAATTTCAAGCCTAATTAACTTTTCTGGATCTTCAACTTCTCACCTGCCCAGTTCTTGGTAAGAGTTAGATAATTTCCTCATCTTTCACATCTTAAGATTCTTATATTCTGCCAAATGATCTTTCAAGTCAGTCATGATTCCCTTTATTCAGCCATACATAGAATTGTGTTTTTCCAGCGTTAGTTTTTTAAAAGGCACCTTGTGTGCTTTGTGGGGAACAGTCTGATAAGAAATGAGACCCAGGCATACGGATACATACAGCTGTGTGCAGGGATATGTAAAATGTATGCATACAGCTGTAATGCAAGCTTGTGCAGTGCCAGAGCTGTGGAAATTCTTGGGCAGTATCAGTTAGTGTTCTCATTTGCAGATAACGTTATCACTCTACCTGCTTTATGTAAGAAGTGCTTTGTTAATGGAATATTAAACACTCCTAGAATGTTTGGAAGAGCTAGAAGAATACTCTCTGGGCTGGTGCTCTAGGAACAACGCTTAACACTACCCCAGAGAACTGACCTGGTAAGGGTGATGCCTCACACCGACCCTGGGACCAACCAGATGACTCCCACCACCTGCACCAGCACAATGGATGTTCCATCCCCTGCTTATTTCCTTAACTCACTTCCAAATGAGAGTCTGTCATGGATGCAACAGGATTGAAAGAAACTGAAGGGCAGTGGGGGAGGGGGTGGGAAAAATAAAGTTTTTTGTATCCTATTTAGGAGTAGGCAGGATTCACGAGACACGGTCAAATAGTAATGGAAACGATCAAAATGTAGAGAGTGTTCAAGAGGTTTCAGGCAGCCACAAATAACCAATGTCTGCTGCAGATAATATATACATTTTACTCAGCACTGAGCAGGCTCTTCTTTAGGAGGAGTGTTGAGTCAACGTTTGTTTAGGGTATCCACGACTGAAATTTAATCCCTGTTGATCTTTCATTAAATATTTATTATGTGTTAGCTATGGCGATTGGTGTCTTACATGTTGGGGACTTATTGTTTTATGACACCACAGTTTTTTCTCCTTTTCTTTTTCTTAGTAAAACAGTACTTAAATTTTATTCTGGGTAACTTTCCCATTCCCAATCCTAGAACTCCATGGATGAGGTCATGGCTTACCCCATTCAGCATATTCCACTCCCTGGCCACAGTATTAAAGTCAGAGAACTTCCCTTTGAATGTTGGACTAGAACATGGGAAGATGTGGTCTGGGCTTCTTGGCTGCCATCTTGGCATCACCTGGAGCCTCAAACAAGGACAAAAAAGAAGGTGGAGAAAGCTGAAGTCCTTGTAACAGCATCTGAGGCCCTGGATCAAACTTGTCCTGTAATTGGAATACCCCTTGGATTTTTGAATCATGTAAATGAACACATTCTCATTTATCCTTAATCCACATTTTTAAGCCATGCTTGCTGTGACTTATTTGCAAAGTTGTCTTAATTTCCTACACATACATTAACTCTTTTAATCCTCAGAAATAGCTCATGATGTTAATAGTATTATCACATTTCACAGATGAGGACACTAATACTCAAAAAGATTAGAAACTTGCTTGTCACATCCCTTATCCATATGACTTTAAAGCACAGGTCTTTAACTCCTATGTTATATAGGGATATTGGAGAGCATCAAAAGGGTAACAGCACTGTGATTTGAGGTTTAAAAAGCAGGCCCTACAGACGGAGGGTAAGTAGCCTCCAGAAGGCAGGAATATACGTTGCATTATTGTTTATTCCTTATAGCGTCCAGCCTCATTCTGTGCACAGGCTGACTTTCAATATGCACTTCTTGCTTACTGAGTGAAGCGGCTAAGGAGGGAACCGAATGCCTCCAGTCTGTGAAGAAAGAAAAACTAGTTTAGCAATGTCTCCCTGAAAGACAAGAATGGTGAGGCTCGTGTACCTTGGCTGGGAAACAAGGGTTCATGTGGGGTTGTCTATATCGCAGGCAGATAAACAAGGATCCAACATCAAACACAACCTTCTACTCTCAAGGGGTGTGAGACAATGCTGTGCAACACTGCAGACTCATTTTCTGGAAATACTAAAGAAAGAAGAATATGATGGTTTTCCTAGCATATTTGAGGCTTTCTTGGTCTTAGAAGCATCTGAATTCTTTTATTGCCTGTGTCATTCTCTCAGCCTGAAATGCCCCTCCCACTCCTTATTTGTCTGGCAAACTCATCCCTCCTTCAACAGTTAACTTGAATGCCACCTCCTCTGGGAAGCCCTCACTGAACTTTTGACCCTGGTTTGATTCCTGCTCTGTCTTCCCAGAGCACCTCAGGTACATCTACATTCGCACATTGTTTTGACAATCTGCCCAAATTTTCTGTATAGAAGTCAAGAAGCATGTATTATTCCTCTTTGTATTCCCTGCCCCTAGCCTAATGCCTGGAACTCAGCAGGTGATCTTGCAAATCCTGCAAAGAAAGCCCTTCCTCAATCTCTAGAACCAATCATTGATTCAATTCCTATTTGTCCTTTAGGATTCAGCTCAGAAATCACCCTTTTGGGAAGTGACCCCTCAAAGCTAGTATGATGCCTCTCCTATGTAGTCTCCAAATCATCCTATGCATATGGGATGATTAAGAGAGTACACAGCAGTGTCTAACTTGGGCTTGAATCCCAGCCTGCCACTTCCCAGCAGGGTTTTTTTTTTTTTTTTGATGGAATTTTTGCTCTTTCATACAGGATAGAGTGCAATGGTGTGATCTCGGCTCACTGCAACCTCCGCTCCTCCACTCCCTGGGTTCAAGTGATTCTCCTGCCTCAGCCTCCCGAGTAGCTGGGATCATAGGACCCTGCCACTATGCCCGGCTATTTTTTGTATTTTTAGTAGAGATGGGGTTTCCCCATTTTGGCCAGGCTGATCTCGAACTCCTGACCTCAGATGATCCGCCCGCCTCTACCTCCCAAAGTGCTGGGATTACAGGCGTGAGCCACCACTCCTGGCCTCCAGCAGGTTTTTAGTGTGTCTCAGTTTATTTATCTATAAAATAGGGATACTAATATTATCTCATTGGGTTGTTGCAAGTTTTAAGAAAGGTAGTTAATATAAAGTGTTAGGAATATCACCTAGTAAAAATTCATAATTCATTTAATCATTATACATGTTAACTATTATTATTGTTATTCAATTTTCTAAATATTTTTTAAAGCACCTATATGTCAGCGAGTGTTCTAGGAAATAAATATACAACATAAAGAGACTAACTTACATATAGTTACATAGTTATAAACTATATATAGCTTTGTAACTATATGCCCATTTTTATAATCAAAATATTAAATTAATGAATCAATGAAATGCAATCAGTATACATTATTTAAGTAATTGCATTTTTCTTTTCCTTTTTTTTTTTTTGAGACAGAATCTCCCTCCTGGGACCCAGGCTAGAGTGCAGTGGTGGGATCTCAGCTCACTGCAACCTCTGACTCCCGGGTTCAAATGATTCTCCTGCCTCAGCCCCCTGAGTAGCTGGGACTACAGGCATGAGCCGCCAGGCCTGTCTAATTTTTGTATTTTTAGTAGAGACTGCACTTTTCAATTGTCATAAAATGCCTTGCCCTCAGTTTCTCTGCACATTGGTCAGTAACATTCTTTGCTTCACAAAGACGTGGCAGATGCGGCCTAAGAAAAGTGGCAAGGCTCGCCTCTGAGCTTCAAATTAGAATTTTTTTAAGAACAAAGTCTGATAAAGTTTGAAAGCCAGATTTTTTTTTTTGAGCCAGAGAAGGAATCTCTAAATCCTAAAAGCACTCGAGAGCAGACATGCCAGCCTCTAATTGATTTGCCCCTGCTGATGCCATGTGGCACAGAGGAAGCCTGTCCCCACTGAGCCCTGCTCAAATTTCAGGCTCATGAACAAAATAAATAAATAATTGTTGTTTCAAGCCTCTGGGTTTTGGGGTGGTTTTTACATAGCAATATGTAACTGAAGCACTGCGCTCTCTCTGCTCTTGTTCATTTCTTTTAATAGCTGAAGTGTTTACTTTGTTTGCCAGCAAAAAGGAGACATGGAGGTCTGAGCATAAAGTTTCAAAATAAACACGAATGTGGAATGAACACAGGATATGCTACAAAAGAGGTTCCTGACACCAGGAAGAAGAAAGTCCTTCCAGGGTGGGGACTAACTTGTAAAGGATCTTCCTTTGTTTGAGACTGGAGTAAAGATGATGCTTTAGTCCAGTGGGAAGTTAGAAAGGGAAGGAAGAGAGAAGACACAGATCCTGGAGCGAAGATAGATTGGAAGGGAAGGTGAAAGCTGAGAAGAAAACACACACACACACACACACACACACACACACACACACTCTTTACAGGGTCCCCTGCACATGGCTGCAGTAGAACCACAAATGTTAATTGAGGAGCACGTGGGGGAGACACTGTTCTAGACTCCGGGGAATCAGCAGGGAATGAAACAGACAAGGATTTCCTGTCATCATGGAGTCTATTTTCCAGTGAGCTCAACATGCAATGAATAATCCGAATGAATAAATCATACAGTATGTTAGACAGTGATGACTACTCTGGCAAAACACAATGTAAAAGAGGGGAAAACACTGTGGGAGCCTATGTGGTTTGCCTGTTTACGAGGGAGGGTCTTACTGAAAAGATAATGAGTGATTAATGATCTAAGGGAGGTAAGTGAGAGGTGTGTGTGTATATGGGAAGTAGAAGGGAGTGGCAAGTGCAAAGGCCAGAGACAAAAGCATTTGAGGGTGTTCAGGGAACAGCCAAGAGGACACAGTGGCCAGTGGGGAGTAAGCGGGGGAACTGCAGTGAGGAATTCTTTACAGCTGCCTAATATAAGCCACTGCAAAACCTAATGGCTTAAAACAACAATCACCTCTTTGTTAATGAGGTCTGCAATTTGAGCAGGGTTTGATGGGGATGGCTTCTCTCTGTTTCATGTGACATCAGCTGGAGTGAATCAGTGAGGGGCTGGGGCATCCACTTCTGAGGTGGATCTACCTGTCAGCTGAGGGCTCCGCAGGCCTACTAGCCGGGGGCCTCTGTTCCTCTCCACGTGCGCTGCTCTCCAGGTTGCTAGACTGCTTCACCCATGGTGGCTGGGTTCAAAGAGCAACTGTCCCGAAAGGTAGAAGGTGGAAAACGCTGTAACCTATTGATCAGGTAGTCACAGAGAGCAGATTCAAAGGTGGGAGACAAAGACCACTGGCCTCTCAGGGGAAGAGTGTCAAGGAACTTGAGGACCAGATTTTACAACTGCCACATGAAAAAATAAACAATTGATGTTCAAGAGGACAGCCTGATCATCCAGGGCTTTAGAGATCATTGTAATGGATTTGGCTTACTCTCCAGGAGAAATGAGGATTTTAATAAGAGTATGACCCAAGTTGACTAATCTTTAGCAGGATCACTCTGGCTGCTAAATTAAGAATAGACCGGCCAGGTGTGGTGGCTCACACCTGTAATCCCAGCACTTTAGGAGGCTGAGGTGGGAGAATCATGAGGAGTTCGAGACCAGCCAGGCCAACATGGTGAAACCCCATCTCTACTAAAGATACGAAAAATTAGCCAGGTGTAGTGGCACATGCCTGTAATCCCATCTACTTGAGAGGCTGAGGCAGGAGAATCACTTGAACCCTGGAGGCGGAGGTTGCAGTGAGATGAGATCGTGCCATTGCACTCCAGCCTAGCCGATAGGACCAGACTCTGTCTCAAAAAAAGAAGAAAAAAAAAAAGAATAGACTGTTAGAGGACAATGGCAACCCGTTCGCAAATAGCGAGACAAGAAATAATAGTAGCTTGTTCCATGGTAATAGCAGCACAAAAGATAGGAAGTGGTCAGAGTCTGTACATATTTTGAAGGAAGAGACCAGAATTTCTTGATGGGTTCTCTCATATGTAATATAAGAGGAAAAGAGAAATTGAGGAAGATGCCAAGGATTTGTACAGAGCACTTAGAAAAAAGGAGTTGCCATTATTTGATGTGGAAAATGCCAAGGAGAAGCAAATTTGGTGGTTAAGAGCAAGAACTTGCTTTTTTTTTTTCTTGAGATGGAGTCTCTCTCTGTCGCCCTGGCCGGAGTGCCAGTGGTGTGATCTCGGCTCACTGCAACCTCTGCCTCCCAGATTCAAGCGATTCTCCTGCCTCAGCAGGAATAGGTGGGACTACAGGCGCACGCCACCACACCTAGCTAATTTTTCTATTTTTAATATAGATGGGGTTTCACCATGTTGGTCAGGATGATCTCAATCTCCTGACCTCATGATCCACCTGCCTTGGCCTCCCAAAGTGGTGGGATTATAGGCGTGAGCCACTGTGCCCAGCCAAGAACTTGTTTTTTGACATGTTAAGTTAGCCCTCCAACTGCAGATGTTGAGTAGTAGATGGATCTATGAGCCTGGAGTTCAGGGGAGAAGCCAGGGATGAAGACATAAATGTGGGCAGTATAAGCATAGACGTGGTATTTAAAACCACGAGATTGGAGGAGAAGACCAGGAAAGGGAGTGTTGATAGAAAAGAGAATAGATTCAAGGACTGAGCCATAGCATCCTCCAGTGTGAAGAAGTCTTGCTTAGGGGGAAGAGAAGGACCAGCAAAGGAAGCTAAGACAGAGCAGCAAATGAGGTAGGAGTAAATCTAGGAGAAAATAGTGTCCTTCCAGCTGGATGAAGGGAGTGGTTCAAGAAGAAAGCAGTCACCTTGCTCACTATTGCTGATAGGGCAACTACCATGAGAGCTGAGAACTGACAACTGAACTTGGCAAAGGAAAGTTCGTTGAAGACCTTGACGGGAGTAGTTTCGGAGTTGCGAAGCTTCATTGAGTGGGTTCTAGAGAGTTTGGAGGGGTGAGGGGATTGGAGACAGTGAGTACAGACAAGTTTTTGTCCTCCTCCTTGAGGAGTTTTGTGATAAAGGGAATAATACCATGAGGTTGTGGCCGGAGGGAGAAGTGGAATCAAGAGAGACTTTAGGTGGGAGAAATAACAATATTCATAAGCTGACGGATGAAGCCAGTAGAGAAAAAAATAATAATGCAGGAGAGAAGAGAGGACTGCTGTAGAAATGACTTTGAGTTAGTGAGAGGAAATGGGATCTAGTGCATAACTGGAGGGGTTGGCCTTAGCTGCGAGCATGGACTGTTCGTTCACAGCAATTGGAGAGCGGAAGGTGAATGCACACCAATGCTAGAAGGCTGGTAGGTGTGGTGGTGCAAGTTCCCTTCTAGTTGCTTCTATTTTCTCAGTGAAATAGAAATTAAGGCCATCAGATGAGAGTGAATGTAGAGAAGTAGGTTTAAGGAGAGAGTGGACCGTAAAACTGCAATCATGAATTTTAAATGAAACCCTCCAACATAATTTTGGCTTTCTCCAGCTACATTCAGCTGCACAGGTGCAGGCACAGAATAGGCAGAGAAGAGGCTCTAACCAGAGTTGGATTTTGTTAAGTTAGCAAAGTGATATAAGAGAAAGAGGCAAAGACTTGAGTGTCTATGCAAGGAAATGACTGTAATCATTAATCATGGAATTTAAGCTGGGTTAGGAGGGAAGTAAGAACATGAGAGAGATTAAAGATAGCACAGACGGGATAGACTCAAAGCATTTTTGATCCCGGTGAGTTGAAGGATTCGGAGGGATTCGTACTAGAGAGAAAGAGCTAGAAAGACAAGAGGTGACAGTAGGAGAGTAGAAGACTTGAATTGACATGGTGGAGGATTTCAGTTATTGGGAACAAGGTTTAGGGTGTGATCATGAGAATGGACAGATAAAGTAGTTGGAGCATCATATCACAAGAGGAGATGGGATCAAGAAACTGAGAATCCAAGGCAACAGGAAAGTTTATCTCCCTGAATACTGAACCCAGCAATTCTTACACCAGCAGTAGCACTGGAGAGAGTGACTGTGAACCAGGCTGCAAAATCCTCAAGGAATGAAGGATGTAATCTGAGGTTTGGTGCATGAACTTGACAAGAAGGGGTAGTGAGTGATGCTATTTAATGACATATGCTTTAAAACTGGGTGGACATGAGAGCTGGTGATCAGGAAAAGCAGAGAATGGTCTAGAAGCAGCACCAGGGGGCAACATGGACTCTGTGGTTAGTCAGGAGAAAGGTCAAGGATGGTACCCCAGTCTTCCCATCTTGTGGGTGATGTGAAGAAAATCCAGGTTCATCCGTAGGCCCCAGCTGAAGAATGGAGAAGGTTTGAGACTGGCAGGGAGTGCGGAGGCCTGGGTCAGCAGGAGGAGGCTGGAGAGTGCAGGAACTTCTCAACTGGAATCAGTGGAAGGCATGGCACTGTGAAAGACCAGGTGGGGACCTGTACACAGTGTCCAGTGACAGGGTGGGGCAAGGACACCACAGCAGAGGTCAGTTAGAACTGAGACAACCACGCATGAACCAAAGGCCCACCTGCAATCATAAGGATGTGAAATTGCACTTGGGTGCTATCTCATCAAGGAGGAGAGGAGGAGGGGGCAACCATAAATGGTCCCTGGAGGGATGCCTGGAGCTTTGAAACTTCTCAGAGCAGTTGGTCTGGGCTGAATCTTCCTCAGCCCAGACCTAGGACCCTATTTTCTGGCTTCATTTGTTGGAACAATGTTAGAATATCAATAATTTGTTGGAATATCAGTAATAGTAATTTTAAAAGATGGTTTCGACCTCTGCTGATCCTCCTTCTCCCCATCCCCCACCTCTACTCCAAAGAATGGGAATATTGGTGGGATTTAAGTGTCAATTTTTGCAGGAACATATGACTTTAAAAATACTCATTTAGAAAATAATTAAAATAATACTTTTGCTATAGCACACTTAGAAATTAAAAATAAATATAAAGAAGAAAATGAAAGCCAAACATTATCCCTCTATCTAGAGATAACTATTCTCAATATTTAGGTGTGTTTCACAATTAGAAACAACAGCAGGATAAACTTCATTTTAGCTATAACTTTGTATAGAGTCATAATTGCTTATTTCCTATTAATAAAGTGCTAGACTTTATTGGGTCAATTATACTTTAGATGAGTCAAAGGGTATACATGTTGCCAAGCTGACCTGTGGAAATATTCCATCAGTTTGCATTCCTCTCAGAGGGGTATGATAACGCCCTTTTCTCCATGTCATCTCTCTTATTATTATCATTGCAAAGTCCTTGCCTTGGAAGACTTCTTGAGATTTCCTCTGACCCTTGATTTGTGTTTCTATGGTGAGAATGTGACTGCTTCCATTTGGCACTTAAGTGGACTGATTAACCTCCCTCAAGAAGGTTTGGGCCATCCTTTGCAAGCACCAGAAGGCCTGGACCCATAACAGACCCATGGGGAGGCAAAATAGTTTTAAGTCAAAAGTCCTGGATGAGGAGTCATTTTTCTTGTCTTTGGAGTTACTCATATCCCTGGGCTCAAGGCACCTCATCTGTCTTCCTTCCAGCTCTTAGATTCTATGATCCTTTATCTTCTTATTTCAGGGAACATTCTTGTCAACTCCACCTCAATACCTGCGGACAGGAAGGTCAATCCAAAGTCAAGTGCATTTGAAGAGAATTCTGCCTCATTATCCTTTCCTTGCAAATGCACATCCTTAATCGAATTTGAGTTCTGTCTTTGCCTTCATTCAGGCTGATGGAGATCTTTCAGTTACACTTAGATGATATTTATTGAGCTACTCCATGGTTCCTGGTAACACACTTGGCATAATAGTATCCCACGTCCATTATTCCTTCCTGGTAAAGTCTTCTTGTTTTCCCTCATAAACTTCTGTTCACCCACCAGCGTTTCCTCCTTGGTCTCCTCTCTAGAGGATTCAAAACATCGTGGAGGCTGTCGTCATCTTCCTGCCACCATGGCAGCATGATTCACTGGCCGGTTTTAAGGCTGGGACTCTGAGCTCACCATAAACAAGAACACCTGATAACATGGGTGAGAAGTTTTTTTTTTTTTTTGACAGCCGCAGTTACATAAGACGAATTGTTTTGACGATGAGCTCACCCTTAAAACAATGGCTTGTGGCAAAAAAAAAAATAAAAAAATAAAAAAACAAAAAGACTAGGAAGAATGGGGTAACACCTGCATAAATGAGGTGATGTTTGGGAACTTTCTGGTTTACATAGCATTTTCAGGGGCTCTAAAAGTTAAGTCATGTTTTCTTTTTTGCTCAGGACTCATTTGAGACTCTTGTTAATGGAATTACAATGGGTTTAAACAGAGGGGAAAATGTTTTGGCTTAGTGGCAGATTTTTAGTTCTTTTGTGGGGATTAGGAAACAAATGTCTGAGTCCTAATAATGGAAAACTAAGTGTGCTGCTTAATGCAACATTAGGATACAGTTTGTGGGAAAATAACCTGTATTTTTATATGCTGTTTATCCACATACATATGCATATGTGAACACGCTGACAAATGCAGAGATACATGCTCAAATAATGCCACCGTATTTTTAACAGAAACATATGGCTATATACTCCTCCTTTTCTGAAATGTGAATTGCATCTGCAAAAGTTGCATAATCCTGTCCTAGAGAGAAGAGCTTGCATGGCACACAGATTTTGGAGTAATGCTCTCTCCTCTCCTTGTTCAAAGCACAAGCTAGTGATTGTCATTAGCACTGAGCAGAGGCGTCTGTGCCAAAGGGTGACAGAATAGAAAAGTAATCCCCCATGTCAGCTGCTGGGTGTGATACCACAAAGATGTACATCCTTTGTGTCTGGCAGGCCTGTCTCTCTCTGCTCTGGAAAGTGGAAGCCAATGATAAATGTCAATACACTTGTGTTGCCACATGGAAGTGAGCTGTAGCTATCTGGTTCACATACAGAAGCGGCAGATTCTCAAGATGTGGGTGCCAGATGGCACTTAGGGGCTGGGCACGTGGAAGGGCTGCTAGGGGAGTTTTATTAGCTGAGACAAGTGGTCTGGCACTGCTGGGTGCCACCTCACCCCCTCTGGGGGCTTCCTCTGCAGTGCATTTTCCAATTTTGCTGTTAGAGACCCATTAGGCATGCAGTCTTTCCCCATCCCCTTTTAATGGACTTATTGGGATGTGTTTGAAGAGGTCTTGGCTCAGGGGTGCCACCAAAATATGCAAAAGGAAAGAGGGTGAGATGGGAGCAAACTTTGTAGAGAAGCCACTGATACAGCAAAAAAGATTTTTTTTTTAAACGAGTGATGGCGTTTTTTTCAGAGTGTAACCAGGCTTGAATACAAAGTGAGATGTTACCTGAGTGTAACTTCCCACTTTATTGAAAGAAAATCTTTCTTATCAGTCCAGCAACAGTCAGCACAACAAATAGTCTCACTCTCCATTTTCTATCAATGGGGACAAAGAAATATCTTTATACTATTAAACCTATATGTGCATGTGTTTTTAGCTTTACAGTTTATAAAGCACTTTCATATACCTCATTTTTCCTCCCAACCACACTGCTGTCATCGCTTTTTTCACTGACGCAGAAACAGATGCTTAGAGAGGTAGTGACCCTGCTTCTAGTCACGCAGTCAGCAAACAGCCACGCTCCCAGCCCCTGAGGAAGTCTAGCCCCAATCTGACCCTTCATCAAGTACCACTTAGATGCCTACTGTGCGCCATGTGCTTTACACTTATTTTGACCATTTCAACAAGTCGGTTGAGTAGGCATTCACAGATGACAAAACCCAGGCTTAGAGGGGTCAAATCCCCTGATCAGTCTTGCATAGTTGTTATGTGGCTAAGCTAAGATTCGAACCCCTGTCTGTCTTGACCCCAAAATCTACTCCTTTCCACTCTAATAATTACAATAGTTAACAACTGATGAAATAGCTTACTATTTTCTAGACACTCTTCTAGGTGCTTTATCTGTATTAAGTCATTTAATTTTTATAACAAGACTATGAGGTAGGTATGGTTAACATCTCAGTTTACAGACAGAGAAATTGAGGCATAAAGAAATTAAATGACTTGTCAAAGACAAAACTGCTGAGGATGGGTGGAACTAGGGATTGAATTTGCTCAATTTACCCCAAGAAGTCACATTTCTTGATCACTACCATGTACTTCTCTAGCTATGCCAGCTTGCATACCTCAGGCCATAGGTGCAGCTTAAGAAGGCTTTTAGGGGCCAGGTATGGTAGCTCATGCCTGTAATCCTAGCATTTTGGGAGGTCAAGGTAGAAGGATCACTTGAGCCCAGGAGTTCAAAACCAGCCTGGCCAAAATGATTAAACCCTATCTCTACCAAAAAATACAAAAATTTAGCCAGATGTGGTGGCACACACCTGTAGTCCCAGCTACTTCCAGCTACTTGGGAGGTTGAGGCACAAGAATCACTTGAACCTAGGAGGTGGAGGTTGCAGTGAGCCAAGATCATGCCACTGCACTCCAGCCTGGGCGACAGAGACCCTGTCTCAAATAAATAAATAAATAAGCAAGCTGGGTGTGGTGGTTGCATACCTATAGTCCTAGCCACTCAGGAGGATGAGGTGGGAGGATTGCTTGAGTCCATGAGTTCCAGGCTGCAATGAGCCTGATTGCACCATTGCACTTTAGCCTAGTCAACACAGCAAGACCCTATCTCAAAGAGCAAAAACAAAAACAAAAACAAAAAACCAACAACAAAAGAAGGCTTGTAGAAAAACCCATTTGTTTATGAATTTCGGAGTCATCCTACACTCTTTATAGAGCTCATACCAACTCCTGTGTTAGGTTTAAAACCACTCAAATCTTCAGGGTCAATTTTGGATAAGAAATTAGTAGAGTCTTGCTACTGAAAATGTAATTGCTGACTAACAGCCTCAGCATCTGCCTGGGAGCTTCTTAGAAATGCAGAATCTCAGTACCGGAGCTACTGAAGCAGAGTCCGCACCATTAACAAGATCCCCAGGTGGCTCATATGCACGTGAAAGTTTTAGAAACATTGGTCTAAGTGGGACCTAGAGCCTTTAAGGGTGTGGTTCTGAATCTCAACCACACATTGGAATCTCCAGGAAGCTTACACTGATGCCTGGATCCCACACTGAAAGATTCTGATTTACTTGCAGCTTGGACATCAGGAATTTTAATGGCTCCCTGGATGATAGTAAAGAGCAGTCAAAGTTGAGAAGCACTGACCTGGGGATACTCTGCAACCGTCGGCAATTTCTCAGGGTTCACCCATGTCCCCAGACACAGACATCTGAATCTGCCTCTGGGTTTAGGTGGGTAGGGAATCGTCAAAATGCTGTTCATCTTACAGCTTATGGTAGTTATTATCATCAGGAGGCCTGTGATGGGAATAGAACTAGCATTGTTCAGACTGGACCAGCCTGGAAAGCTCTCCTTGATTTCACCATGATTTTCTTTCTTTGCTTAGATCATACATGAAATAAGCCCTTGCTCACCCTGAATGAAGGAGAGGAGGCTTTGGATGTGATGCTAATTACCCTGACCATGTGTGTTTGGAAACCCTACCATTCAAATGTAAGGTCAAGTGTCATCAGACAGGCAGGGCCTTACAGTTGTATGGCAAAATATTTGAGATTGAAGGAGGGGTGAAGTTTGAAGTATATATCCACTGTGTCCTAGATCAACAGCGTTCAACCTGCTGTGCAAGATCTTCTTATTGCCCATGAACCTAACTTTGCAGTAGAGTCATACGTTATAATAAAAAGTTATAGCTGTCTAGAACAGGAAATTTGTGCATGACCTTATTTTTATGCAAGAAAGTAAGTTCCAAGATGGCAGAGCCTTTGTTACACTCTCCATGGAATCCCCTGTGCCTGAAACTGTATACAACACATAGTAGGTGCTTTGTAAGCACTTGCTGAAAGAATGGGAGGGCGCTGTCAAATGTGATGACAATCAGTGATGTCGTTTGTTGAGTGCTCTCTGTGTGTCTGGCCCTTTATAAACATTACTTTGTTTAATCTTTATGACAACCTTAAGAGGCAGAGTCTTGTTTGCTTATTTGCATTTAGTTGTTTGGTGCAGTTAAATCATCCCTTGATGGTAACTTTCCAGTTAGTGCAAGAGTCTGAATTCATTCATTCAACATGTACTTATTGAGTGCCAGACACTATTGTAGGTGTTTGGAATACATCAGTGAAAGAAAAGAAAAGATTCCTTATTTTCATAAATTCAAGGAAGAGGATACAGTAATTAACATAATAAATAAGAAAATTACAGGCTATGTTAGAAAGGTATTAAGTGCTGTGGCAAAAAATAAATAAAGGTCAAGGAGGGGAATAGGAGTGTCAGGGAGGGGTCAGGTGTTGGTCAGTAGTTGCAATGGTTAGTTTTATGTCAATTTGGATAAGCTATAGTACCAGTTATTTAAACAAACACTAATTTAGGTATTCCTGTGAAGACATTTTGTGGTTAAAACCTACTACAGTTAGCTTTAAGTAAATATTACTCTTGATAATGCAGGTGGACCTCACACGACCAGTTGAAAGTCTTAAGAGCCTTCAAAACTGAGGTTTCCAAAAAATAAGAAATTATGCCTCAAGAGCACAGCCTTAATTCCGGCCTGAGTTTCCAGCCTGCAGGCTTGTGCTATAAATTTTGTACTTAAGACAGTAATGTTAACTCCTGCATGAGCTTCCAGCTTACTGGCCTGCTCTATGGATTTTGGATATGCAAGCTTCCCAATTCCTTAAAACGAATCTCTAGAAAACCCTGACCAACATAGATTTTGGTACCAGGAGTGGGGTGCTGCTATAATAAATGTCTAAAAATGTGAAAGTGGCTTTGAAATTGGTAATGATAGAAGTTCAAAGAATTTTGAGGCACATGATGGAAAAAGCCTAGATTGTCTTGAAGATATTGTTGGCAGAAATATGAATGAGGGTAATTCTGGTGAGGACTCAGAAAGAAGTAAGGACAATTGTAGAGAAAACTTCTATTATCTTACAGAATTATATATATCTAATAAACAGTTGCTACTGATATTAAAGTTAAAAGTGCTTCAGTTATGTCTCAGATGGAAATGAGAAACATGTTGTTGGACACTGAAGGAAAAGTGTTCCTTGTTATAAAGTGGCAGAAAACTTGATTCAGTTGTGTTCAGCTTTTGGGTGGAAAGTAGAACTTGTAAGTGATGAACTTGGATATTTAGCTGAAGACATTCCTATGCAAAGCATGGAAGGTACATCCTGACTTCTCCATGCTGCTTATAGTAAGCTGTGAGAGGAAAAATATAAATTGAGAAATAAACTGTTAGGCAAAAAACAACCAGCACTTGATGATTTGAGAAATTGGATATCTATCTGGAAAGAGGGTTGAACAACTATTTGCTAAGGAGATTAGGTGTGTGACTCACAGATCCAATCAACCATCTCAACAGAAACCAGGAATAGAGATTGAATTATCTAGGAAGATCTGTAAAAACCATTGTGTCTAATGGCATAGATCCCCTTGACAGCCAGGGAAGACTGATAAGAGATTTGAGAGTAGAAGAAACACTGCTGGTCTTGAATGAAACAGACAGAGATAAGATGAAATTAAGAAAGAATGGTTTTGAGGGCAGACTCAGGGGCTCAAAGGGCAGGACTGCCACAAAAAATCCAAAGGGTGGGACTGCCCCAGCAGGCCTAGAGACAGACCAATGAGCCAAAGAGAATTATTCTCAGGCCTGGAAACCTGGTGGAATTTGTCCTGCTTAGTTACAAATATGCCTTAGATCACTAACCCCTTTTTTCTTCCATTTTGTCCCTTTTAGAAATGGGAATGTCTATCCTATTTATGCCTCGCTATTTTGTTATATAAGCAAGTAACTTTTTTTTACGTTTCACAGACTCAGAGATGGAGAGAATTTTTTCCCAGGATAAACCATACACAGGGTCTCACCCATAGATGATTTAAAAGATTTAGTAGATAAGATTTGGAACTTTTTGAATTGACTGTATTTAGATGAGATTTAGGGCTTAGAGTTAATGCTACAATGGGTTAGGAATTTGGGAGATGTTGGAATTGGTGAATGCATTTTTCTTTTACATGAGATAGCGATGAATTTTGGGAAGCCAGAGGGAAGACTTCATGTTCACCCCCAAATTCATCTTGACCCAGAACCTCAGAATTTGAACTTATTTGTAAATAAAGTCTGCAGATGTAATGATTCAGTTTAAAGTCATAATGGATTGGGACTCCAATCCAATGAATGATGTCGTTCTAAGAAGAGAAAACAGATACACAGGGAGAATGTCACATGAAGAAAGAGGCAGAGATTGAAGTGATGTATCCACAAGCCAAGGAATACCAAGGATTGACAGAAACCACCCAAATCTAGGAAAAGTCAAGGAAGGAGGGTCCCTTGGAGCCTTCAGGGAGAGCATGGTTCTGCCTACCTTTTGGTTTTGAATTTATAGCCCTTAGAACTGTGATGGAGAAAATGTCTGTTGTTTCAATCCACCAAGTTTGTGATACTTTGTTTAAGCAGCTCTAGGAAACTAATTCATCTGTTTAGGTTGAGCAGGAGAGATTTGAATAAAGATAAAGACTTCAAAGAGGTGGGGAAATTGGCCAAGCGGGTATCAGTAGGGGAGGATTCTAGGCAGAGAAAACAGAGCAAGGGCTCTACAGTGGGATTCATTGTCTGCTACCAGAATCTGTGCCTTTAAACACCTCTTCACAAGTGGAAAAAGCTGGGATTTACTGATCTGTGACTACATGATGTTTTAGTCCATTCTTGCACTGCTATAAAGAAATACCTGAGAATGGGTAATTATAAAGAAAAGATGTTTAATTGGCTCACATTTCTGCAGGCTGTATAGGAAGCCTGGTGACTTCTGCTTCTGGGGAGACCTCAGAAAATTTACAATCATGGTGGAAGGTGAAGGGGAAGCAGGCATGTCTTACATGCCTGGAGCAGGAGCAAGAGAGAGGGAGGAGGTTCCACACACTTTTAAACAACCAGATCTCACAAGAATCCACTATGATGATGACAGCACCAAAGAGGGTGGTGTTAAACCACGAGAGGTCGTCCCCATGATCCAATCACCTTCCATCACACTCCGCCTCCAGCATTGGAATTACAATTTGATATGAGATTTGGGCAGGGACACAGGCCCAAATCATATCACATGGGAAGCACTAGGCTTAGTAAAAATTGGTGATCTGTGTGTGTGTGTGTGTGTGAGAGAGAGAGAGAGAGAGAGAGTAAGAGAGAAAGAGTGGGGGAAGGGAGGGAGGGAGGGAAAGAGAGACAAGACAAACATAGCACCTGCCTTCCTCTGTCCATTTCCTTTCAGCCCCAAATCATGTGGTCTAGTCCAGGCCTTTCCTTTAAGCAGGAGCACCCTAGAACTCCTTAAGCCTCAAAGAAATATGATGTGATGCCAAGGTCCTCGAGTATCCTTGCAACACCCAAAATTCTGCCTCAATAATTGGGTCTTTATGTAATGCAACACTTGAGAGTCAACCCTGAATCTGGTTCTCAAGGGCTGTTTTTAAGAGTGTGCCAGGCAGTAAGTCTCACTTACTGAGCACTCACCAGGCATGCAGACCACATTCCCTTAGCTGGGGAATGTGAGCTAAAGGAAGAGAAGGTGGCTTCAGGCACTGGATTTCACTGTCAGTAATGCACCAGTAACAGACACAGTGATGTCTGAATATATCCAAAAGCCCTACAGATTTCTCAATTAAAATTCTAGAAGCCCCTAGGGATACCACGCCAGCATATTGTTTTCATGTGAAGTAGAATCGCCTGCAAGCCCAAGCGTATGAGTTCTGTATAACTGATGCTTTTGTTGCTATAATTAATAATTCATGAATGAAGTGGAGAGGGGAGGTAGAGTGAGATGGTGGTTAAGTACTCTGATGCTGAATTTTATGTATTAACTTGATTGGGCCACAGGTGGCCCTGATATTTGGTCAGACATTATTCTGGGTGTTTCTGTGAGGCAGTTTTTGGATAAGATTAACATTTAAATCAGTGGATAGAATAAAGCAGATTGCTTTCCCTCATGAGGGTGGGTCTCATTTGATCAGCTGAAGACCTGAAGAGAACAAAAAGGCTGACCCTCCTCTGAGTAACAGAGAATTCTTCCTGCTTTACTGCCTTCAAACTGGGATAGGAACTTTTTTTCCTACCTTCAGACTCAAATTGAAACATCAGCTCTTCCTGGGCCTTGAGCCTGCTGGCCTTCAAACTAGAACTCTCATCAGCTCTCCTGGGTCTCCAGCTTGCTGACTTATGCTCTTTCCTTGAGACTTTCTCTCTTCCATAATCATTAGAGCAAATTCCTTATAAAAAATCTCTCAGCCAGGATCGGAGGCTCATGCCTATAATCCCAGCACTTTGGGAGGCCAAGGTAGGTGGATCACTTGAGGTCAGGAGTTCGAAACCAGCCTGGCCAACATGGTGAAACCCCATCTCTACTAAAAATACAAAAATTAGCCAGGCATGGTGGTGGGGGCCTGTAGTCCCAGATAGGAAGTTGAGGCATGAGAATCACTTGAAATCAGGAGGCAGAGGTTGTAGTAAGCTGAGATCATGCCACTGCACTCCAACTTGGGTGACAGAGCAAGACGCTGTTTTTAAATAAATAAATAAATAAACAAACAAATGAACGAATCTGTCAGATAGGTAGGTAGATAGACAAATATATATCCTATTGGTTCTGTTTCTCTGAAGAACCCTAATACAAGCATGTTTTCTTTAATTGTGGTTAAACTTGGGTTCAAATTTTATCTTCACCACTTATTCAGTCATAGAAACTTGTGCAAGGTATTAACCTCTCTAAACCTCAGGTCTCTCAACTGTAAAATGAGGGCATTGATAGCACCAACTTCACAGGAATGGGGGTGACTACGAGACAATCCCTGTAAAACACTGTACTTGGCTCAAATCAAGTGTTCAATAAATGTTTGAAATTTTCATTAGGACTAATATGGTCTGTTGGAAATAGTTTGGGAGCTCTGAGTCTCAATTCTGGCTCTTCTATGAACCAGCTTTGTCGCCTCGGGTATATTATTTGTCTAGGCTTCAGTTTCCTCTGTGTATTGCCTGTAAAACGGCAATAACTCAGAGCAGCACTACTCAGTGTGATCCATAGTCTGCTGCCCATCTGTGGTCTGATATTGGTCAATGATGAGGAATCTAGAGAAATAGACTGCATGCATTAAAAGACTTCTGCAGCAACTTGACAGCATAATTATGTGTCTTTTGAATCTACTAATAAAACATTTGAATTTGTATTTTGAATATCTCTTTATTCATTATTCTAGTAATTCATTTTTATTATATTTTCTAAGGTATCAGTACATAATAGACTGGGGGAGGGAGGAACAAAAAAAAAACTGCTTCTTGATCCCAGGTAGTTTGAGAACTCTTTAAAGAAGTGCTTCTCTGGTGTCAATGGGCAAAGGAATCACCTAGTAATCCTATTAGATTAATATGCAGATTCTGATCCAGCATGTCTGAGAGCCCCTGACAGTCTGCATTTCCAACAAATTCCTGGGTATGCTGATGTTGCTGGCCTGTAGGCCACCTTGAGTGGCAGGGCCCTAGATGACTTCCACGACCACATATTGATGAACTTCTCCCAAAGTGGAATTACTGGGGCAAGAGGAAATTAAAGTGACCTTTGAGGACTTCTAGACCTACCATTTCTTTGGGACTTTTTATATACTTTGTTCAATTTGATTTTTAAAGCTTTAGGATGGTCATCTAGGGATAGTCACCATGTTGTTTGCCACTTTTATTGAGGCTAGATAACTTTACTGGGATTACTAAGTCTTTTCCATCATGATTTTATGAATGCATGTTTATATAGTGAGATTCAGGCCAATGGTTTTTTAGAAACACAAATTCTCTAGACCACATGAGCCATCACTCCAGTCAGGCATCTGTCCTTTGGGAGGTAGGTGTCGCGTTCAGCCATCAAAGAGGACTCATGCTAGACTCTCAACACAGTTAGACGACTTGACCTTAAAGGGAAGGATATAAGGACCCAGAGGGAAGTATAGATGAAAAGTGACCAACAAAATGCCTTAAAGTGTAGAATGCTGGGGGTAGGAGTGGAAGGGGTTGGCCCTCCTTGCAGGTTCCAGTTATGAAATTTGCAGTATAACAGACCATGACCTAGCTTGAAGAAGCAAGACAGGAATAGCGCCACTGGAGCTTGAGCAGCGGAAGAGAGGTTGCCTGACAGGAGCTCCAGCCACAGCATCTGGCCACTGCCAGGGTCAGAGCAGACGGGGTTGGGTGTGGAAAGGATAAATACCCTGGTCCCTCTCTGACCTTCCAGTATGCCTCCCATTGACTGAACCCACTGGCAGCCAGACGGCAAGGAATTGTGGTTTTACCATCTATGGAAGTCAGCCTCCTGGGGCACAGAAGCAGCCAGGAAATGATGGAGAACAGATTCAGAGAGACACCCACAGAGTAACTAGCCCAGAACCCACATTTTCCTACCCCTCAATCTCAGGCTTCCCATAACGTTTTGTACACACATTCACATTTGAAACCACCACCAGGCATTTACATACCACATTGTGTTGGGACCAAATAATACAGGACATACTGTACAACAGAGGAGTTTGTTAGGGCCAAGTTGGTTTAATCTAGGATGCCTTTCTGCAGAGTGGCTTTGAGGTGAGCTCAGAAGTTGCTGAGAGACAGGTATTGGGGGGAAAAGAGAAAGTTTCTTGACATAGAGTGGTATGAGTAGCTTTGTAGGTGGGAAGAGGGATGGTAGGAGCTAAATGCAAGCAAGTCTCAGATCTGAGTTGAACAAAATAGAGAGAGCAATGGCTCTCGAATATGGACATGATGGAGACACAGAAGGTTAAACATGATAGTAATAGCTCTTCACTGGGTAAATTAGGGATAAAGCCATAATGAATGACACCTTCCATAGTAAGTTTTTACACGCACCATGTCTTTTGGCTAGTGTGGGAGACTGTGTTATTGTGCACAAATGTTTTCTGTCACTCCCCGTGGAACTTCTTCTTTTTTTTTTTTTTTGTCTCACTTTGTCACCCAACATGGAGTGCAGTGGCACAATCTCAGCTCATTGCAACCTCCACCTCCCTGGTTCAAGCGATTCTCCTGCCTCAGCCTCCTGAGTAGCTGTGACTACAGGCACCATGCCACCACACTCAGCTAATTTTAGTATTATTTTTTTTAGTAGAGACGGGGTTTCACCATGTTGGCCAGGATGGTCTTAATCTCTTGACCTAGTGATGCACCTGCCTTGGCTTCCCAAAGTGCTGGGATTACAGGCCTGAGCCACCACGCCCAGCTAGAACTTCTTTTTATTAGCTCCTTCCTACCAGACAACTTTCTGATTATCTTTGTTCATCTGACATCAACCTTGGCTATATGACTTGCCTTGGCCAATAAAATGTAAGTCACGTTTGCCACGTTCCCAAGCAAAAGGCTTAAGACCCATTGCATGATTCCTCCATTGATCTTTTCCTTCTAGATGGAGGCAATAAAATGTGAGTAAAAGTCATGTTTGCCACGTTTCCAAGCAGAAGGTTTAAAATTCATTGCATGATTCCTCTGTTGTTCTTTTCCTTCTAGATGGAGGCTATCCTTTCTGCCTGGATCTTAGGGTGAGGAGTACCTGAACAGATCAGTAGTCAGTAATCCATAGTGGACGCATAATGAGAATAAGATATAAACGTCTGATATCACCAGCTGTTGGTATGTGGGGTCATTTGTGAATGAAACATAATCTATTTATCCTGACTGGTAAACCAAGGATACTTATTTCTTCCCTGTTGCTGAATTCAGAATATTCTTTTTAGTTTTTATGTATTTGACTTTCCTTTCATATTTAATACTAGATCAGTATTAAATGAGATATTTTCCTTTGTAGCTCCTCCTGGTTTTTCCTCTTCTCTGTGCCGCTTGCTTCTTCTTGTGTCTTCTGTGGGTGCTATACCACTGTTCCTTGCTTCAGTGTTGGTGTTAAAGTTCTGTCCTTGGACCATCTTACCTAACACATGTGCTCTGGGCAATTGCATTCATGCTACTGGCTTCATCAGTTAATGAAGTGAGTCCTATAGAGATTGGGAGCACCTTTCTTAGGAGCACCTCTTTCTTATAGCTCTAATACCAGAGCCAGGGGGAAATATCAGATCATGTCTATAGCAAACAGTGAGACCAAGCACAAGGGCACTTAAAGGGGTTATCAAAAGAAAGAACCGAGCTGAGCTGTGAACCAAGTTAGATTGGAGGATTGAGAAAGCTGAGATTGAGTGAGCCTGCCCTTGATATGTCTCCTTAGCATGTCAGATGCAATGCTGGACCACAGCTCTTCTTAGTCCTGAATAACTTCTGGAGCATTGGTATTGTCAGAACGTGGAGAAGGAAGTAGTAAGAAGGAAAACTGTAATTGCTTAAACAATATGTTTTGATGGGAGAAGCTGAATTCTGTAGTGGCTGGGCAGATGGGCCCATCGTGTGGTCTGTAGGTGAGGGCAGTACAAGCATCCCTAGAGTAGAAAGTTGACATCTCCACTTGCCTATGTTCTGCTGGTAATAAGTAGGGAAAGGTCGATGGTACATACTTGAATGCTCCACAGATATGGAAGGCTTCCTTACACGTGTGAGCAAGTTAAACACGCCCTAATCTGGTTTAATTTTTCATCTCCAACCTCAATCCGTTCTTCCTTTTTCATTCTGGCTCTCAAGAGGTATTTAGAAATATGTGTGTTGGGGGTGTGGGGGTATGGGAGGGGACCTTTTCAGTGTTGCAACGACCAGGCAATACTATTGACATTTAAGTGGATTGCAGCCAAGGATGTCAAGTATTAGAAAATTCACAAGAGAGTCCCACGTACCAAGAATTGTCCTGTTCAAAATGCTACTGGCACTTCTGTTAAGAAACACTGTATGGATGTCATCATAATTTCTAACCCAATTGCCCAAGTTAGAAACCTGGATGTCATCCAAGATCTCTTCTTGTACCTTCTCCCCTTACCCAGCTAAGCTGTCACTGAGTCCTATTAATTCTGCCTTTGAAATATTTCTCAAATCAATATTCATCTTTTCCTTCCCACTGCCTTATATTGGCCTTCAAGTCTTCCTCTCTAAACTAGATTGCATGCTCTGGTTGGCAGAAACCCTGCCTGCCAAATGTGTGCCAGGCACATAGAAGATGCCACTAAATATTTGTTAAATGAATGCATTTTAACTCCCTCGACTGCTTTCTTTTCCTTAGAGTGAGCATTCTAAAATGCATATCTGATCAGGCTACTTCTGCTTTTAAATCTTTCATTTGCTCCTCATCATCTACGGGGTAAAGATCAAACGCCCTGTTAGAGAACACAGGCTGCTTACCTTGCATTCCAGCATCGTCTCCGACCATTCTTCCTTATGAAATCTTTGCGTCAGCTTTTCCAAACTGACACTGAGCCCTCTGACATTTCTTGACTTTGCATATTTTTTATCTGTGCTCAAAATTCCCTTTCTCCCCTTCTCCCAATGGCTAATTCATATTCTAGACCTAGCTGTTGTGTCATTTCCTCCGGGAAGCCTTCCCTGACTGCTGCCCCTTCCACCAACAGCTGGACCCAGGCCCTTCATTGTGCATCATGGTGTCTCTATCACATGCCTCCACCATACTTTAGAGCAATTGTTTCTATGCTTTCTCTGCTAGGCTGTGGGATCTTTGCAGCTGGTGGGAAAGCACTTTGTCTTTCATTTCTCCATCTCCTGGGTCTTTCACAGTCCTTGGTCTGTAACCACTCAATTAGTCCTTGCTCACACGTGTAAGGAAGCTGACCAGAGACCACATAATCAAGAACTGGCAAAGCTGATCTTGATCAGACCTTCGGGCTCCAGTGCACCCCACTGTCTCTCATGGAGCTTAGAAATAGGAAAAACAATTGATGGATTGATGCACTAATTCTGGAATGAAGGACTATTGGTGAAACTGGAAAAGAATGGATAGAGTTTGTTCAACTTTCAAAAATATCAATTGAACATGTACTATGTCCAGGAACAGAGATCAGTGTTTCGGTGGAAAGTGCAACAGGTCTAAAAGATGGACTTGGACTTGGCTTGGACATGGTAGATAAAGGGACATGACCAGGGGAATCCTGGAGTCACATATAGGTACCGTCTTAAGGTCGAGTGCTCAGAGAGGAGGTGGCTTGGACTCAGAAACTTTGTGAGTCGGGTAACATTACGGTGAGTGTTGGCCACCATCAGAAATAGCCCCAGGGACTCCTGCACAGCCAGCTTCTGTCGCTCCATGGGGGTTGGAGATGAGCTACCAAAAGAAAACTGTCTCAAAGGCACAGCCAAGTTTCCTCCCATCTTGATCATCAGCGAGAAAAATGGGGTCTGAGTTCCCAGGGGGAAATCTGGTGTTAGAACTTGTTGTTTATCAACAGCACCACCTGGCACATCTTTAACCACTGGTTTTGTTTAAATGGGAAAGGGAGCTATAAATAAACAACAGCTTGTCATTTCAAACACAGGGCTAGCAGCGGTGGAGGTGCGGAGTCAGCAAGTGAGGGACCCAGAGGTTATCAAAAATCCAAGAACTGGAGTCTTCTTAGCATGCGAGTTGTGGAAACTGCATCCTCCAGCCCATGGTCCCATCAGGACGCCTTCAAGGGCAGGCAGGCAGGCAGGAAGCAGGAGTACAGAAGCCAAGGCGCAGAGAATAATCTGAAAGCATCACGGGGCCTTCCTGGCTTCCTGGATCACCACAAGTGACCTTCGTGGTTTACCAGCCCATCGCAGGGTTTTGACAGGTGCTGGGAAATAGCAGAATGAAGACAAACTGGTGTGAGTATGAAGCTGTGTCCCGGCTATAAACAGGGTTTATAAGAAGGGATGAATGGTTTTGCAGGCAGTGGCTAATATTGGCTAACAGAACCCTGTGGCAATGTGCAAATCAAGAGTTAATGAGAGTCAGCAAGATGACAAAATGTAATATCCCTATTTTTACATTCATGTCGATTTCCTCACTAAAGTTTTACTAGGACAATGGGACACATAATAAAATGAATTTTGGTAGTGAAAACAAACTTCGTTCGTTCCTAAGTATGTTGCTTTTGGAAAGTTTGTGTTCATATGATTTTTTTTTCCTAAAAATTTAATGATCTTAGCTCAACTTGGTTTCTCAAATATGGACATATAAACAGTATTTCAATTTTTTTGTGCAAGACAAGCTTAGAGAAAACAGCTCACTTCCCTAAGCTTTTAAAGTCATTAAAATGAAAAATATTTTAAAACTAATTTATGGCTTCTCATTTGCTCTGGATGTTTAAAAACATTTTTCCCTTTATGGAATTAGCTGGAACTTATACTGATGTCTAGGCTTGGCTTAGAATGGCCGTTGGACTTTGACTTCCACAGACTATCTGTGCATTCCTCTTAGAAGAGGCTAAACTCCTCTGGGAGTCAAAACGAAGTCCTAAGCAAATAATTGTAAGGACCTTTTCTAGGGTCTAAAAAAAAAATCCTTAATAGAAAAGTACAAGAGGAAAGAGTGGTTACTAAAGTGAGCATTGAATTCGATCTTTAAAAGTCGAGGAAAAAAAGAGGATCCAGCACCATTTTATGACCAAGTTTCATGGTGCTGTCTGTAATAAACAAATAGAGTCTTAAGTATTCCTAAGTGGAAGCTCAATTAAAAAGACAAACCTTGGAAAGGCTTTGTGGAAGGCCAAGAGATTTCAGTTCTGCTAGTTGCCAGTCCAGGAAGGAAGAGGATTCCAAAGATAAGGAGTATCCATAGAAAACATCTTGTTTGCAACTCCCTTGAGTGCTTCGCCAGGAAATGAACAGGAATTGCTGTTTCACTTCTGTGAATCAAAAAGAGAGAGAGAATCTCAAAGGTAGCCCAAGCCCGTAGCTTGTTGGTTATGCCCTTCCTTAGCCAAGTGTTCTGGTTACCAACACCTTCAGAGAAACTCCCTGTTCTCCCAATGGTAAATACACTAAAGGGCCGAGCAGCTAATATTGTATTTCCATTGCACGTTGTTCTGCAATTCTCTCTCCCTATTTTCAATATAAGGCTAAACTTAACTTCATTCTTTGTTCTAGACGCTGCCATAGATGACCGTTCCTGCTGTATGTGCCAGAAAATGTAATTGCTAGGGAAATGCACATTCTTAGGCTAAGGGTTATGTGATGTGAAGCTGTTTCTTGGCACAATAATTATATTTGAACAAGTCTGATAAGGTGCTCTGAGTAATGCCTGGCGGTCAGCATGACCAAGTCCTGGCTATTGCAGGATTAACCTTCACCCTGAGGTGAGACAGACTCCTGTGTCTGGACTTGCCTTGAGGGCAGCTGTGTGTGGCGCCGGGAGGTGGGAAGTTGGGTTGCTCAAATGATTGAAATGGTTGATTCAAGAGCCCCAAACAACGCAGTAGCAGCACTGGTGATGATGGTGGTGGTAGAAAGCCTTCATTGGAGAGCCAGAAACCGGGAAATTATGTCTGCGAGAAATCATAGCAGAAACAGAAGTGGAAGTCTTTTCTATACAGCCTGTTGGGTACAGGTGCCTGCTCTGCACTCTGAGAGCCTAGGTATATTAATTGTGCGCTAATTCATAACAGATATCCATGAACACCTAACATTATACCCTCCCCATGCTGTATTATCACCCCTGCCCCTAATGGAATTGTTGTGGCACTTTCTAGTTGTGTGATCTCGGGCAAGTTGTTCTGCCTTTTCTGTACCTAGTTTTGGTCTTCTGTAAAATGTTCGTTTGAGGATTCAATGAGTTAGTATTTGTGACATGCTTAGAAAAAAGTATCTGGAACCTAGAAGGCACTGTATGATGCTTGTTAAATGAACAAAATTCTGCCTGGAACATCTGAGAGTTTAATACATGTTAGTTCTGATTATAAGTGTGTCCACCTTCAAGGAGAACTTAGCTCTGTTCTGAACTCTGGACTAGAATGAGAATTCACTAAGCTGGCCAGGGAGTAGTGGTAAGAGAAAGTGCCTGTGTGGGTATGGTGGAGAGGGGTGGGGGAATGCTAAAACATCGCTTTGAAGATTATCCATTACTATGCATAATAATCCCCTTCTCAGCATGGTAGAAGAATTAAATGTAGGCCCAAGGCAAATTAATTAATATTACTTATAGCCATGTCTTCATCATGATTAAACAACCACTTTTTCCAGAACCATTGTGAAGAATCGAGGACTCACAGTGTAGTACTGGACCTTTAAATGCGATGGTGGCATTTCTGTAATGTTTCATCTTCTTTGATCCTTAAAATGTGTTTCTTTTTATTTGTTTTTAATGGAGCTCCTGCTGCTGATCGGGAAGCATTTAATATAAAGTTTGCCTTGGTCAAAATTGAGTCACTGAAGCATGTCTTTTGAAATACAAAGTTATTTTTTTTTAAATGATGAAGAAACCATTGGCCTATATACCAAAGGTAGAATGGCGGTAGAAATGGCTTTCTTTTCTTTGACTTCACTCCGAGATCTGAAAGGCTATGAGTCAGGAAAATGAATTTAGAAGGAAAAGGGGGAGGCCAGCGTTAGGATTCTTCCCCCATCAGTTGGTAGCCTGAGCCTTTTATTCCTGGTTTCCATTATTGGGTTTCAGTGCTTCCAATTTAGTGTTCTAAAAGTGGCTCAGGATTTAGTTTTCCTGCCCTGGTGTGACCAAACATGCCTGTCTCATGAGCTCCAAAGCAGCTCTCAGCAGCCACAGCACAGTCTCCAAGAGGGTTATGACGCCTTGTCCAGACTCTGCGGAGCAGAACGCTGTGCTCAATTAGCAATGCCTTTCACTAGCAGAGGTGATGATGCCAGAAGTGTGGTTGTTACATTTTTTTTTGACATCCCTGCCCTAATTTCTCTGTTTAACTGGGAGAGAGGCTTGCAGAGAGCTCCCAGCTGTGAGAGTTTAGTTATATTACTCAAACTCTCAAAGTCTCAATCCCCATCTTTAAAATAGAGAAACAACAATAACAACAGTAATTAATCCTTGCCAAGCCTGCTTCTAAGGGCTTTACATATATTAACTCATTTAATCCTCACAACAACTTGTGAGGCGGGGCTATTGTTATTCCTTTCCCCAAAGGAAACTGAGGCTCAGAATAATTGCAGCTCAGTCCTTCTCCTTTGGAATGTAACCTTTTCCATGTACATGTGGAAAGCACTCAGTACATGTTCACAATTTGAATTTTTTTTTCCAGATTATAAGAGCTTCTGGGAAGAACAGGAATCTGTAGAAGGAGCAAACAGGAAACGGGTTAGTGGATTCTGCTACAGTCTTCAGCTGTCATGTGCTGTTGAATTCTCCTGTCAGTCTGAAAAAGGATATTAATACTTAGATGGAGTCTACAGGAAAATCTCTTCAAGCCACATTTTCTGTCTTCATAGCCCTCGACAGTTTACAAAGCATTTATGTGTTGTTATCACTGTCCAACCTCACAGCTGTGTGATATTGGCAGGGACCTTAGTTTTTATTAGGGATCTTTGTTTTGTTAGAAGTCTTTGGGTTTTTTCAGAAGATGGCACAGCTGGGATGACAATCCAGGTCTTTCAGCTTCTCACTGAAGACTTTCTACCATCCTATACATCTCAAGCTTAGTGGTTCTCAAAGAATGGTCCTTGGATCCCAGCATCAGCAGAGCATGGGAACTTGTTTGATACGAAAATTCTTCAGTCCTACCACAGATCTCCTTAACCAGAAACTCTGAGGATGAGGTCCTGGAATCCATGTTGTAACAAGCCTTTTGGATGATTCAGATGCATGCTGGAATTTAAGGACCACTGCACTATTTTAACCTTGTATAAGACGAAGAGTGGAAGGAAATTGAGATAATTGACTGAGAAATATGTGATTTTTGTCATGAAAGGCTTGAAATATGTGTATATAGAAGATGGAGCAGTTTGGTTCTGTGCTGCTTCAGAGGCTTTTTAATAAACTTAAGAAAGAACATTCTAAGAAAGAGCCTTTGTAATTTGAACGTTTTAGGAGGCATTTCCAATCACTAGAGAGAGTCAGAGACCTAAGGCCCATCCATGCCCACAGAGTGGGGCGAAAGAAATTCTTATACTGGGCAATTAAAGTTGGAGTTTTAGGGGGCCGCAAAATGGATTTATTTCTTTCCTGAGTTTGTAACCAACTGAGAAAAAAGAAAGGGGATTTAAAGGGACACCCACCTTCATTACTAGTAAAGCCTAGGGTGTAGAGCATGTATGTTCCAGATTTTTTCTTTTTTTCCCTTCTTCTTGCTGTGTAATAGGCCACCCAAAACAGTGACATAAAGTAATCATTTATTTCCTTGTGATGTGGGAATTGGCCAGGCTCATCTACATAAATTTCACTTGGGTATCTCTTGTGTTTGTAGTCAAGTAGTGGCTGGGAATGGGAGTATGCACATACATGTCTAGCAACTAAGATGGAAAGGGTCCATCAGCTGGGGTTAGAATGACATCACTCCCCGCCCCCTGTCCCTATAGTGACCTCAGGGCACCTGGACTTCTTTCACAGAGTCTGAAGGGTCCCAAAGTGAGAGTCCTAAGAGAAACCAACAGAAACTGTGTGGCTTTCTAACGGCCCCAGGAATCAAGCTGAACCACCGCAACCACAGCGTTCTGTTTATTAAGACAGTCACAAAGTCCTTCCCCTCAGGTTCAAAGGGAGGGGTCATAGACTACACATATTGATGGGAAGAATGTCAAGGAATTTGCAGACATGTTTTAAAAGCACCACATCAGTCTTTAAAACCTTCTCCCCTTGAACTGAATAGTCTCAAGCAGTAGACTTACCTCTTCTAGGCCAAAGACTGATAAAAAGATGCTTACTAACTGCCTTCTCTACAGGCAGGAAGGGCACCAGGATAGAAAATGCTTTGTTTCTTTTTCAAATTCACCAATCAGATAAGTTGTTCCTGAGTTCGGGAGAGGTGGCTAGGACAGGCCAGGAGGGTTACACTGGAAGTAGTCCTCACATGGAAACTTGAGCCTGGAGAATGTGGATTACCTCATCACATGCAGTTAGATTGGCTGGAACTCCTTTTATTAAGCTTTCAAGAAACTGTGAATTTTAATTCCTAAATATCATGTGTCTATTTAGTTCCAGAATAACTTAATATCTCTGGCAATTCTTTTTCTCAAAGAGAATATGGACATTTTGTCATAAATATGAATCAATTGTATTTATTTATTCACTTATTTTCCTTCCTATCAAACTACCTTAAAAATTTTTTAAACATCTTTTTCTGAGGTATAAATTATACAGCATACATTTCATCCATTTAAGGTATTCAATTCAATGGTTTGGGGTATATTCAAAATTATATGCAACCATCACCACATCCAATTTTAGAGCATTTTTGTCAACTTTAAAAAAAACTCTGTACCTTTAGCTATCACCTCTCTGTCCTTCCGTTCCCCCCAGCCCTAAGCAACCACTACTTTATTTTTTGTCTTTATAGATTTGGACATTTAATCTAGATAGAATCATATATATGTGGTCTTTTGTGTTAGGCTTCTTTCACTTAGCACGATGTTTTCAAGGTTAATTCATGTTGTACCATGTATCAGTACTTCACTCCTTTTTGTGGTCAAATAATATTGCACTTTTTAGATATACCACATTTTGTTTATGCACTTATCAAGTGATGGACATTTGGGTTGTTCCCACCTTTTGGTTGTAAACATCTGTGTATGAATTTATGTGTGGACATGTTTTCATTTTCTCTTCTGTGTATACCTAGGAGTGGAATTGCTGGGTCACAGAGACCATTTGAAGAAATGTCAAAATATTTTCCAATGTGGCTATATCTTTATGTTGTCACTAGTAGTGGATGAAGGTTCTTGTTTTTCCAGATTTTCAACACTTGTTATTATCTCACTTTTTAATTCTAGCCATCCTAGTGGATATAAAGTAATATTTCATAGTAGATTTGATTTGCAGTTCCCTGATGACTAATGATGTTGAGCATCTTCTCATGTGCTTATTGGCCATTTGTATATTGTCTTTGGAAGAATGTTAATTCAGGTTATTTTCTCATTTTAAAATTGTGTTGTCTTTTAATTATTGAGTTGTACAAGTTCTTGATACATTCTAGATGCATCTGTTATCAGATATTTGATTTCTAAATATATTCTCCCATTCTGTGTCTTTTCACTTTCTTGATCGTGATCCTTGAAACACAAAAGTTTTAAATTTTAATGAAGTGCAATTTATCTGTTTTTTTTTTTTTGTTGCTCATGTTTTTGATATTATATCTAAGAACTTACTGACAAATCCGAAGTCATGATACTTTACATACATAATATTTATCTTCTAAGAGTTTTAAAATTTAGCTCTTGTATTTAGGTCTTTGATCCATTTTGAATTGATTTCTGTTCATGATGTAAAATAAGCATCCAACTTCATTTTGTAATGTGGATATCCAGTTGTCCCAGCACAATTTTTTGAAAATATTATTCTTTCTTCATTTGATGGTCTTGGGACCATTGTCAAAACTCAGTTGGCCATAGACACATGATTATTTTTGGGCTTGCAAATCTATACTACTGATCTACATGCCAGTACCACACTGTCTTGATTACCATTGCATTGTGGTGAGTTTTGAAATCAGCAAGTTTGAGTCCCCTATCTCTGTTTTCTTTTCATAATTGTTTTGGTTATTTTAGTATCTCACAATTTCATATGAATTTTAAAATCAGCCGGGATTCAAATAGAAATTGCATTGAACATGTAGATAAGTTTGGGAATATTGCCATCTTAACAATCTTACATTTTTAAATCCATGAACGTGGGATGTTTTTGCATTTATTTAGGTCTTTAACTTCTTTCAACAACATTTTGCAGTTTTCAGAGTGTAAGTTTTGCACTTACTTTGTTAAACCAACTTTGCCTGCCTGTAATATAGCTCACTTGATTATGGTGTATAATTCTTTCTATATATTTCTGGATTCAGTTTGCTAGTATTTTATTGAGGATATCTGCTTCCACATTTAAAATATATTGGTCTATAGTTTCTTTTCTTCTGATGGTTTCATCTGGTTTTTGTTTCAGAGTTATATTGATCTTATAGTGGTTTAGTTTGTCTCTTTTCTATTTCTTGGTACTAATCCTTCTTTAAATGTTTGGTAGAATTCAGCAGTGAAGACATCTGGACCTACAATTTTCTTTGTGGGCAGATTACTAATTCAATTTCTTTACTTGTTACAGGTCTATTCATAGTGTCTACTTTTTTTGGAGTCAGCTTCAGTAGTTTGGATCTTTCTCATAATTTGCCCATTTCATTCATCTAATTTACTGTCATACAGTTATCCATATTATTAATGTATAATCCTTTGTATCCTGTAAGGTTGATAATAATGTCTCCTTCTTCATTTCTAACTCTAGTGATTTGAATCTTCTCTCTTCTTTCTTGGTCAATCTAGCTAGTGGTTTGCCAGTTTTCTTTACCTTTTCAAATGATCAGCTTTTGGTTATATTGATTTCTCTCTATTGTTTTCTGTTGTCTAGTTCATTAATTTTCATTGTAATATTTATTATTTCCTTCCTTCTGCTTGATTTGAATGTAATTTACTCTTCTTTACCCAGTATCAGAAGGTGAAATGGTAGGTTATTAATTTAAGATCTTTCTTCATTTTTAAGAAATATATTTATATTTATAAATTTCCTTCTGAGCACTGCTTTAGTTATATTGCATAAGTTTGGCATACTATGCCTTCATTTTCATTCACCTCAAAGTATTTTTAATTCCATTCTTGATTTATTTTTTGATCCATAGGTTATTTAGAACTGTCTACATATTCGTATATTTCCCTAATTTCTTTTGGTATTAATTTCTAATTTCATTTCTTCACAGTAGGAGACCATACTTCACATTATTTCCATTCTTCAAAATTTATTGAGTTTGCTTTATGGCATAGCTTATAGTCTATCCTGGAGAATATTCCATGAGCACTTGAGAAAAACATATGTTCTGCTGTTGTTGGGTGGAATGTTCTAAAGGAGCCTGTACGGTCTAGTTGGTTAGTCAATTTTACTTTATAATTTTTCTGACATCCCAGTGAGATTTGTAATCATTATTTCCACTTAAAAAAATAAGTCTTAGTGCTATGATGAGTCTAGTGGACATCCATTGTTTATGTGGCCTGGGCTCTATCCCCCATTCTTCTAGTAACATTCCCCTAGTCAATCACCCCTACTTTCAGGCATGTGTGTCAGATGAAGTTGACTCCATTCTTTGCTTCAGGAGTAGACATATGACCAGTCCTGCCCCATTAGGGCATGGCATTCCCCAGGACAGTCACTGGATCAGGAATGAGCACATGACACAAGTCTAGCCAATCAGGTCCAATCTAGTTAATCTTGGCCTGTTTTGTGAGCAGCAGAGAAAGGAATGTTTTCTCTTCCAAGAGGATTGGCACTGTGAGGATATAAGCCTGATGCTCTCAGCAGCCATCAAGAGAATGGAACTCAGCCAAAGGGAAATTGAACCTAGAGATAGAAAAGGTTGGGGCCTAATGACATCCTTTGAAACCCTGAATCAAGCTGGATCTGAAACCAACACTATTTCTAGATTTTTAAATTATATAAGCAGGCAGTCCTATTTTTGCTTATGCTTAAGCTACTGAGTTAGTTTTCTATTACTTGTAACTAGAGTTCTAAGTAACAAATGAAGCAATATTATGGTAAAAGAATAGGTGAGAGGTCAAATATGAAAATAGGATTGAGAGGACAGTTTTAAATCTGTATTTTAAATAATTAAGTAACTATTTTTGGGCTATTATTGCCATCTCTCCAAAGGAACTGGTAATCCACATTCTTACTAAAGTCACAAGAAAATCATTTTTATCATAATGTGATCTTTCCTGTACTCCTGTTTACCTTCCTACACTATTCGTTTTGTTATGGCATCACAATTTCCCAAGCTAGAAACTCAAGACTTTTAAAATTCTTTCCCTCCTTATGCTTCATATTCAATTGATCATTAAATCTTACCAAGATACTTCAGAATTTTCTCTCAAACCCATATGCTCCTCTCTACCTCCATCATTTCCCCACTGCCATGCATTTCCCACACTGTCACCTGCTAATGTACATATCAGGCCCACTCCTAACATTTGTGGGGCCCAAAGAAGAGTTCAAATGGAGGTTTCTAGTCCATTGCCCAGCTCCTTCTTTTCCCACCCAATGACTGTCCCACTGCAAAGGGCCTCACATAGGTGAACAGTTCAGCTTACATAATCAAGCTCTTTCCCAAATCTTCCCCTAAAACAGCCACCTCTTGGCCTAGAGGATAGACCTGTAGAGGAATGCACAATTTGCAAACACTGAAAGCAGGCTTATGATTCTCTCACTAGAAAATTTCCATTCTCAAGAACGCAGACTGTGATCTAGCGCATAGGCTCTGGATAGGCACATCCTGTTGGCCCTGTGGACTCCTCACCTTGTGGAAATTGGTATGGTGTAAGAGTCAGAACCGGGTCTCCTAAAGGCTACGTTCCAGTGAAGATCCCTCTTGTCTCAGGCAAAAGACTATACTATGCCACTGTGTCACTTGATCTGTGTAAAGTTCTCAAGTCTCACTCTGCAGCCCACTGAATGGTATCTAAACTTCTCCCTCTGTACCCAAGGACTGGCACAACCCAATTTCAGCATATTTCCTGTCTTTTCTTATTTTTCCATAAACTTTACAGCTCAAAAATTACCTCCTCTTTATAGTTTTACTTAAACTCCTAGGGTGAATTAATTTCTTTTTCACGTTTTTATAACCCTCATCCTAACTCTTGAATGTATTTCCACTGACACATGTATAATTTGCATTATTATTACTTTTTTATACATCTGTTTTCCCTATAAAAGAGTAAGTTCCTTGAGGTAGATCTGTGGTCTTTTGTCTGCCCAGCAGCCATTTTTATTCAGGAAGTAGAACTCCATCTTTGAAAAACTCCTTGTTCCGCCATGAGATTTGAACAACAGCTGTCCCTGCCTCTTCAGCCACAGAGATTGTCGGCAGGTGACCCATGTTGGGGCAATCAAGTTCTTCCCCACCAGTTTTCAGTCTGCAAATATGTAGAGGAGCCTTTTTTTCTTGGGTGGTGAAACTGGAAAGGTGGAACCTGGAGTTTCTGGTGTCAGCCAGGTGGTTATGATGTCAGCTTCAAGGGGAGAATTGCCAGAACAGAGGGCAAGCTGAGGTAACAGATGGGAAGAAAACATCTGGGAAATGCTTGAGGCTGTGGTTCATGTCACCCCAACCACTTCTGCAGTGGGACATGTTAGTCAATACATTTTTTTTTTTTTGCCTCAGCTCATTTAAGTTTTGTTTTTATAATTTGCAACTTAAGAATCGTGTGAGGTTCTTCTTCAGGGACAAGGTCAGGATTTTTTCATTTTTGTCTCCTAAAGACTGCTACAGATCCTCACACAGAGTAGGGACTCAAGGTGTTTATTGCTTTGAATAAAAATATAAATTAGTTGAGTTAAACTTATGAAGGACTGTGCTTGAAATTAAAAATGAAAAGAAAATGTCCAGTGTTCCTTAAGTGTATTGAGAGAACAAGAATTTGACAGTTTTTACAATTCAATGTGAGACAAAACAGTAAAAAGCAAAACAGTTCTGGAAAAAGAATGAATCTGTTTCCAACTTGGCAAAGTGAACTATAAAAAGCTAGAAATATTCATTTTCTTTCCTTCTCATCCAATTGCCATCACCTACCTTTAACAAAATGATATAATTGTGGTTTCAATTAAGTGTTAATAACTGGAGAGTTTAACTCCCTTCCCTGAGCCTTGTTGTAGTTCACCATCCTCGTTTGGGCGTTGGAAAGCAGGGGAAGAAGATAAAGGGAGGGTGGAGAATGTAAGGGCCTGCACCAACTCACAAGCTGGATGACTCATTCCTAAACAAGAGTGAAAACTTTGTACCAATGCTCAGGCATTCAGTAAAATGAGGGCTGGTTATAATAGTACTTGACAAACGCAACAACGTCTTCACCAAACTGGTCTGGCTGGTTTAGAGCCGTGTGTTTTGCCAACCCTAGTGATCGTACCAATAATAACATCCTGAAGAGTCCACCAGTTATGAAAACCAAGTGTCATTTAGTCCCAGAACTGGATGGAACCTTAGAGGTCACCTGGTTCAACTACTACCTGCTGCCTGATCATCTCCATAACTGCCCTTGAATTAATTTCCATGTCCTTTCTGAACACATTCATGAAGAGACGTCTAGGTCTCCGGACACCCCGTTCCCTCTAGGGACTGTCAGACAATTTTTTCTAATACAGGGCTGAAAGCTGTTTTATGAAACTTCCTGCCAACAATTCAAATTCCTTCACTTAAATTCTTGGAAAATAGATCTAATCCTTCTTCCAAGTAAATCTAATCCCTTTTCCAAGGCCTTCCAATACTTGAGACAGCTATGTCATATTTCCAGGCAAAGCATCTCAAGGTTCTTCAGCTGTCCTTCATGGGACATTAGGGGTTTAATCCCCCTTTGGGCAAAGATTGAGTCAGGTAGCTACTTAGCGCAAAAGACATGCAGCCAGATGGAGCCAAAGCACAGACCCTGCTCCTCAGTGAACCCCAAGGCAGTTGGGTTTCATGTACATCACTTAACCTTTCTCAATTTCAGGCTTCTCATGGTTAAAAGAAAAATGTAATTTGTCTGAACTTCACTTAGTTCATTTGGAAAATGGAGACAAAGGATAGCCACATTAAAGGTATTCTTGAAGATTATGTGTGTGAAGTAATCCATATAAAATGGCTATCACAATGCCTGGAACACGCAAAGTAGATTATAGTAATATCATATCTTAATATTATGTCTAATATCTTAGTCAGTTTGGGCTGCTATAACAAAATACCATAGATTGAGCGGCTTAAACAACAGAAATATATTTCTTATAGTTCTGGAGGCTAAAAGTCCAAAATCCAGGTGCCAGGAGTGTAGGTTTCATTTTCAGGACTTCTGCCTTGGCTTGTGGGCAGCCACCATTTCACTGTGTGCTCAAAGATCTATCTGTGTATGTGTGATAAAAGAGAGCGGTAAGGTGGGGAGAGAGACAGTGTGTGTGCTGGTTGGTCTCTCTGGCATCCCTTTTCATAAGGACGCTAATCCTGTTGACTCAGGGTCCCACCCTTATGACCTCTCCTAAAGGCTCTGTCTCCAAATATAGCCACACTGGGCATTAGGGTTTTAACATACACTTTTTTGGGGGAGAGACACAATTTAGTCCACAGCATATACTATCTCTGGAATTTAAGAGAAAAACATACATCCAGTAAAGTAGTCAGCAACTACAAGGCTCCCAGGTGAGCACTGAATAGACCCCAGTGTGGTGGAGGCAGACAGCATAGGGGAAGGATTACACTTGAGAAATGAGCAGGGTAGGACTGCAATGGGACTGGCAGTTCATGTTAAGGAATCTACATTTTTCTCTCTGAAGGGTAATGGTAAGACTTCAATGGGTTACAAGTAGTATAAGGACCTGATATGACTTGTGTGTTACTAGACTCATTCTATCTGCAGTGCAGGGAATGGGTTGGAGGGGATGGAACCGTATGAGAAACCTATGATGCACATCTTGAATGGTTGTTTAAGAGTAATGGGAAGAGGACACAGGTGTTAAGAATCCAGGCACAAACCCCAAAGGATGGAATTTGAACTCAAACCTTAATGGTTATGATTGAGCCTTTCTAATAACTAGTAGCACCCCACCACCTCCCTCTTCCCACAGGCTTTCTATAATCTCCGATTTTCTCTGATTATTGTGGAAGAGTGAATTTTGGGTGCTGTTACTAATTAGCATAGTGTAAGATAAGCAGCAATTTGGTTGGAACATTTTAATAATAGTTATTTTCTCTTTTGCCTGTATTTAAAAGTTCTAATTTAATGAATAAATTATCTTTAGAGATCTTAGTTATTTCTAGTTTTGTTGTTCCATCTGATATGTTAATTTCGTCAACAGATTTATTTTAATAATGGAAAAAGAAAGTTTTAAAAAAACCCTTTCCACCTTGAAGTCTAAACCAACTTGTATGTTAATACCTTAAAAAGACTCTGGTGAATTAAAGAAGTTTTTCACAGAAGGGCGTGGATGATGAACTTTCATTGAGCTTTTTTCATACCTAAAGATGGGGCGTTCCTGAATCAGAGTCACCTGAACTTATTCTGAAGAATTTTTTAAAACGACTTAAGTAAGATTAATTTTCATTTAAATGAACAGCAAGAAGGTGTGGCAGAAATAGCCGGGGACTAGAAACTACAGGACCAAGCCCTCGCTTTGGCTCCATTCTTAACTGACTATATGTGTTGCATCACGAACCAATAGCTCCTCTGGATCTCAATTATTCTCAGAAAACAAGGGAGCAGGAATAGATAATTCCTAAGGCCTTCCAAGCACGTGCCTATTATGTTCAGGCTGTGCTCTAGGGGCGTGGGAATGAATAAAACACATTGATCATTCACTCTTACGAGGGAACATGATTCATAAAACTGCCATTGACAAACAAACGAATAAGATACATTCAGACAGGGTAAGAGTATAAAGAAAATGAAATGAGAGAAAGAAATATAAAGAAATGTGAGTTTGTTGAGAGTAAACATTTATATTTGCAAATAAAATATTTATATAGAGTGGTAGTCAGGAAAATGTCTCTGATGGAGTTCCTTCTTTGCTAAGGTCTAAGTGATGAGAAATAGTTATCCATACAAAATTTAGGGTAGAAATGTTTCCGGCAGTAAGATTGCGAGAGCAAGGCCCCAAATACTGAAAAAGGTTGGCGCATCCCAGGAATGAGGAGCTCAGTACTGCTGAAGCGTCGCGAGTGAGAAAGTGACGTGAGGTGAGGGCTAACAGGTGGGCAGTGGCCAGATCCTGTGAGGCTGGTTGGCTATGGAGAGGGGTTTGGATTTTATTCTAATATTCATGAGCAATTTAGGACCATTAGACAGTTTTAGACAAGAAGAGATGAGGTCTCTTTTTTTCCTTATTTTATTTTTTAAGGTTACTCTGGGTGACACGGGAGATGGACTGTAGTAGGGGTGAAAATGAATGAAGCAGGCACTAGGCAAGAGCCCGCTGCAGCAATCCAGGTGCGAGATGATGGGAGCCATGGAGGTGGTGGGAAAAGGAGTTGGGATATGTTACAGAGCTATAGTTGCGAGTACTTGCTAAGGAATGGATGTTTATGAGACCAAGCTATTAGCCTCTAAGAATCGATTAATCTCTGCTCCCATCTGAGTTTGCCTCTCTCCCTTCCCACATCTAAGAAGTGGCTGATTGGGGTGAGAAAGGTGGTTTGTGGTTAATAAGACTGATGCAAGCTAGCCTACAGGGAGATCAGAGAGAGACCTTGCATCTGTTAGCTTGGTGCCTCGTCTCAATGAGACAATGGAATGTGCAATGTGAGAAATAATCTCTGGAGAGAAAATAAAAGTGGGGAGTAGCTGGTGGCATTTAGGCAAACCTGAACCCCCTAACAAAGCAAATTTCTGCGTTCTTTCCCTATCAAATTTGTTCCCAAGAACTTGGTACATTCAGTTTGGCTGTAGTGGAGACAGCTGTTTCAAACAGAATTGAATCCAATTTCCATGACATTTTGCACACATGCAGATCTTGGCATTCAAATGACTCGTGAGTGCAATTAATAAATGGCAGCATTATTTTGGAACACTTAGTGTATTATGTTTTCAGGAAATGCAGTCTACCTAACCTTTAGCAATTTATACTCTGCTTTCATTTTTATTGTCATTTCACTGTAGTTTTTGGACACTTCTTCCTAAAACCTAATTATCTTCCTATCGCGATAAACAGTAGAATATGATTTTCTTCTTGCCATGACTCAAATTATGGGGTGTGTCCATTTTAAAGGGCTAACATGATCAAATTGATATTTTAAAAATGCCATGTTCATTCTAAACCTACAAAGAATATTCTTGGTGTCTTTGGGATCTTGCCTTTATCTGGTTTTGTCAATAATTTTGTTGCATAAACAACTCTGCCTAGGACATCTGGGAGGTTTAGATACTGGATATACTCATTCAGCAGATATTTGAGCTTCTTACTCCATGCAAGGCTCTGTGCTGGCCATTTGGGGAATCGCGAAACATGAGACTACCTCTGCCTTCCATCTAGATAACTATCCATTTGGGAAGGTGGCACAGAAAAGGCTAAATAATGCAAGAATTTTAAAAACGTATAAATTAGGTGATGAGTAATGATTTATAACTGTGCTTCTCAAACTGTGAAATACACATGAATCTCTTAAGCAGTCACACTGCACATTCTCATTCAGCAGGTCTATGGGAGTGGAAATAAGGTGGGAATGAGTTCCCCGTTGATGCCAATGTTGTTGGCCCATAACCAAATTTTGAGCAGCAAGGAATTAGATTTCAGATCCCTAAATTGTACGCTGAGGTATCCCAGGTGCTGCAGCGAATTCACAAGGGCACCACAAGATATTTTAAAATTTAAAATGAAACAAAACACAGCGATGCTCATCCTCTGCCATGTAAACTGCTAGTCTGAGGTAACATATAGCTTCAACATTAGAGCAAACTACATTCCTTTCAATCTTATCGCATCCTTGCAAAGTTGGATTCTTGGCAGTTGCTGCTATAAAAATGCAAGTAATGTGCAAAAATCCACGTGAACAGACAATAAGGGTCGTGGTGTCATCTGAGTTCAAAGTCTGAGAAGTTGTGCAGTGGCCCGACGGGTACACACATCCCATTAGTAAGCAGTGGTATATAAAAACAACATTTTTTCTTTATTTTTATAAATTTAAAAAGCAAAAGTGCAATTTTGTTAGGTGGATATATTGCATGGTGGTGAAGTCAAGGATTTTGGTGCAACCATCACTCAAATAGTATACATTGTACCCATTAAGTCATTTTTTTATCCATTACCTCATTCTCGCCCTCTCACCCTTTGGAGACACCAATATCTATTATTGCACACTCTGTGTCTATGTATACAAATTATTGAGCTCCCATTTATGAGTAAGAAGATGCAATATTTGACTTTCTGTTTCTGAGTTGTTTCAGTTAAGATAATGTCCTCCAGTTCCACCTGTGTTGTTGCAAAATACATAATTTCATTTTTTAATGGCTGAATAGTATTTCATTGTGTGTGTACACACACACATATATATATAATGTATATATAAAAAATATATATACAGCCACATCACATTTTATATATAATTAATAATTATAAATAACAATTGTATATGTAATTATTAATTATATATAAAATGTGATGTGGCTGTATATATATATTTATCCAGTCATCTATTAATGAACACTTATATTGATTCCATATCTTTGCTTTTATGAATAGTGCTGTGCTAAACATACGAGGGTAAGTATCTTTTTAATATAATGATTTTTTTCCCCTTTGAGTAGACATCCAATAGTGAGATTGCTGGACAAAATAGAAGTTTCTATTTTTAGTTATTTGAAAAATCTCCATACTGTTTTCCATAGAGATGATATTAATTTACATTCCCACCCTCAGTGTACAGGCATTCTCTTTTCTCTACATTCTTGCCAATATCTTAAATTTTTGGAGTTTTTAAATGATTGCCATTCTGCCTGGTATGAGATGATATCTCATTGTGGTTTTAATTAGCATTTCTCTGATGATTATTGTCATCGAGTATTTTTTCATATTTTTGTTGGCCATTTGTAAGTCTTCTTTTGAAAATGTCTGTTCAAGTCCTTTACCCACTTTTAAATGGGGTTATCTGTAATTTTTGTTGTTGAGTTGTTAGGGTTTCTTGTAAATTCTGGATATTAGTTCCCATTGGAGGTATAGTTGGTAAGTATTTTCTCCCATTCTGTAGGCTATCTGTTCACTCTGTTGATATATACCTTTTGCTGTGCAAAAGTTTTTAGTTTAATTAAGTCGCATTTGTCTATTTTTGGTTTTGTTGCTTGTTCCTTTGTGGTCTTAGGAATTCTTTGCCTAGGCCAACGTCCAGAAGAGTTTTCCCTTGGTTTTCTTTTAGCATTTTTATCATTTCAGGTCCTACATTTAAGTCTTTAATTGATCTTGAGTGATTTTTGCATACAGTGTAAGAAAGGGGTCCAATATCATTCTTCTGCATATGGCAATCTGATTTTCCCAGCACCTTTTATTGGAAAGAGCTTCTTTTCCCCAGTGTATATTTTTGTTGACTTTGTCAAAGATCAGTTGGCTGTAGACATGTAACCTTATTTCTGGGTTCTCTATTCTGTTCCATTGATTTATGTGTCTATTTTTATGCTAGTACCATGCTGCTTTGGTTACTGTACCCTTGCAGTATCATTTGAAATAAGTTAATGTAATACCTCCAGCTTTGTCTTTTTGCTTAGAATTGCTTTGGCCGTTTGGGCCTTTTTTTTTGGTCCCTATATGAATTTTAGAATTGTTTCTTCTAATTCTGTGAAAAATTATGTTTGTATTTTGATAGGGATTGCAGTGACTCTGTAGATTGCTTTGGGCAATAGAATCATTTTAATGATGATAATGATTTTTCTGATCCCTGAGCATGGGATATTTTTCCATTTATTTGTGTCATCTTTAAGTTCTTTAAACAGTGTTTTATAGTTTTTCTTGTAGACATTGTTCATCTCCTTAGTTAATATAGTATATTCTTAGGCATTTTATTTTTTTTTTGGTAGCTATTGTAAATGGGATGGCCTTTCTTGATCTGGTTCTCAGCTTGATTGCTAGTGGTATACAGAAATGCTCCTGATTTTTGTATGCTGATTTTGTATGCTGAAACTTACTGATTCATTTATCAAATCTAAGAGGTTTTTAGTGGAGTCTTTAGGGTTTTTGAGCTATAAGATCGTGTGCTTTCTTTCAATTTACATGCACTAGTTTTGTTTTCAAACAGCTGCTAAGTTTTTAGAACATGACTACTTATTAAGTTGTTTGGGCATAACTACTTAGTAATGAAACTAGATATTTCTTTTGGCCTATAGACCCCGTGGAAAAAAGGGAGAGACACTTAGGACCCTGTGAATAGAGGAAGTTTGCAGGACCTCTGGGTTCTATAATAAGTATTATGAATTCAGAGAGGCCTGGAGAGGTCAGTTAAGGTCATGAGAAGGACGTGGAACCTGAGACAGGTCCGCAGGAAAATGATGTGGCTGCACTCCCCAGAGGTTCTAAAATGCATGAAGAATATATGCTTAGACTGACATGTTTATTCGAAAGTTCCACTTCTCTGTTCTCTTTGTTGATTCTTTGAATCCACACAGGTTTCTACCGAGGACTGCTTTTGTGCCAGACAGGACCCCCACTGTGGAGTCAGCAGCCACAGAATAGAGTAGCCTCCAGAATCTCAAAACACATGCTCTAATCTGGAGAGTGTTTTGTGCACTGGTCTACGCCTTTGGTGCCAATGTTGTTCTTCCTTGGTGAACAATACCAATGCCAGCTGGCATTCATCATGGCAAACCACAATATGCTTCCGTCATTTAAATTTTTCCAAAACCCCAATTGTGTTTTCATTGTGTGAACGACATTAGTTTTTGTTGAAGCAAACCAATTTTTAAATTGCCCCGCTCTCACAGTTTTTTGGGGAACAAGTCTATATTTTCTCCACAGGACACATAGCGATTTCTAGAGTGCGCTTGAACATAGGCATGTTAATAAAGTTTGTGGCCAATTTTACTAATCATTTTACTCCCCAACCCAATTGGTAATGGTGTTGAGTTTGGAGGAATGAGAAATGGTAAAGGAACTGGGGTTGAAGCAGCAGGAAATGGGGAATTTCTTGGTACAGAGCAGTGGTGAGGTAGGAGAGCAAGCGGCATTTGAGGAAGATTATTTTCGTAGTGTTATTCAGGATGGATTGGAGGGAGGAATGAAGAGGGAAGCTACTAGAAGCTCGAGTGTGTGGTGACAGTGGCAGTGGAAATGAGAATGAAAGGAAAGAGATGCCACAAAAAAGTCACAAAGGGACTCCAGCCACTGGCTGCTTATGAAGTGAGGCAGGCAGAGGAGACGGAAAACATGCTGAGGATCCCAGAGGGCTGGGACACTGGGGAAATGATGGGGAAACAGAGGAACGCCAAGAGGGAAGACCCCATTTTGGAAGGCTTCAAGAGGTACGTTTGGTTTTTGATGTATTGAATTTCAGTCATGGTGGAAATATGCTATTGCAGTGAGAACTGGAGATAAAAAGACCAGGGGCAGAGGTTTGGTTGGTGCTAAGATAAGAAATGAAGGACTGGTGATGAGGGCATGCTCTGGGGAAAAGGGTGGGTGTGAAAGTCCAGCTACATGGTGAACCGTGGGAAGCACCTAATCTGGCGAGGCAGCAGCAGAAGACAGAGCCAATGAATTAAACAAAGAAGGAGCAGTCAGAAAGCTTGGAAGAGAACAGTATGTTATAAGCAGATTGAAGGAGACTGGAGAGTTTTGTTGATCCAGTGCCTCATAGGTGCAGAGTATAATCTCAAGTATTTTTCACATGTCAGTACATGGATTACCCACAACACACTTGGAGCTAGATAGCTTCTTCCTTATTTTACAGGTGAGGAAATTGATGGTCAGAGATACTAAGTAACTTGGCCAAGGTCATTCAGTTGTCAAGTGGAAGGATTTGAACTGAGGTGCTAAGTTTTAATCCAAAGTGCTTGCTCTTCCCCTAAATCTTTCAAGAGTGGAAATGAAGATGGTTAAAAGATTCTTGTGACCATTTAGAGCAAAGGGTCTTAATCTTTGGTTCTTAAGGTCTCTCTGTATAAACTTCAGGAAGTTTTTTAATCCCTATGATTTATGCAAAATTTTGTATGCAAAAATTTACACCCTCCTGCCCACCCACAGTGAGATGATCTATAACATTCCCAAAGAGATTTTGAATCCTCCCTAAAATTTAAGAATAGCTGTTCTAAACTGCCGTTTTAGTGGAGCAGTGAAGGTTAGGGAGTTTTGGATTACATAGGTAGTGAGGAAGACAAAAGTAGTCTGTGACATAATTAAGAAATTCAGCTCTGAAAGAAGAAAAGAATAGTGCGGTAGCTTGAGGAGGTAGGCAAGTGAAGCTTGTTTAGTTCTTTTAAGATAGGGAGATGTGGTCAGGCACAGTGACTCACGCCTGTAATCCCAGCTCTTTGGAAGGCCTGGCTTGAGCCCAGGAGTTTGAAGCCAGCCTGGGCAACATAGCAAGACCCCATCTCTACACAAAATACAAAAATCAGCTGTGCATAGTGGCCCGCTCCTGTAGCCCCAGCTACTTAGGAGGCTGAGGCGGGAGGATCACCCGAGCCCGGGAGGCAGAGGACACAATGAGCCAAGATTGCATCACTGTACTCCAGTCTGGGTGACAGAGTAAAATCCTGTCTCAAAAGGAAAAGAAAACCAAAGATAGACAGATATGAGATGTGAGCCTGCTTGGCAGCAGAGAGGAAGGATCTAGGGAATAAAGAGATATTGATGACCTAAAAGTAGGAGGGGGAGTGGATGCTGACTAAGGAAGTTCACCAGAGATGGGAAAAAGGTTGGCATTCTCTCCTGGAGAGGTCGGCCTCCGCTAATTGTTGCTGGCATTCTGTTGGCTGGTTCAGTGAGATTCTAGGAAATGTCTCTCTCAGAAGTATAGTCCAAAAAATATATAAAAAAGATAGGAAGGAAGAGAGAGAAGGAGGGAGGGAGGAAAAGAGGGAGGAATAAAGAAAGGAAGAAAGGAAGGGAGTAAGGGAAGGAGGGAGAGAGAGGGGGAGAAAGGAAGGAAGAAAGGAAAGTAAGAAGGAAGGAAGGGAGAAAGGAAGGAAGGAAGGGAGAGAGGGAGGGAGGGTAAGAGGGAGGGAGGAGAGAGCAAGCGTCATAGCGTTTCTTTAAGAGAGAGGCAAGGAGAAGGAAGACGAGAGAAATCAAACCACCTAAGTGGTCAAAGCCAATTCTGTGACATCTTTCTTCTTAGGAGTCAAAGCTAATTCTGTGACAACATCTACTTTGTGCATTAAGAGGAGGTAGAGACTCTCAGGGTCAAAATCCACACTCAGAGTCTTCAGGGATGCTAAAAGAAAAGTTCCCTCTCTCTTCCCGGTACCATCATTTTTAAACCTAGAGGAAGAGGGAGGGGATCTGGCTAGGCCGTTTTTATTACAAAACTCTTCATCTGTTTTTATCTCCTGAGTTTCAGATGCATTTAATTATTCTTCCTTAATGCCATATTCTGCTTTTGATGATTTTTTTTTAAAAAATCCTCTTCATGTAGATGCAAATTTAATTTGGTATTTGGTTTACATGAAGGGAAATATAAGATTTACCTTGCTTGCTTCTCCATGGACTGTGGGCATTGTATTTTGGAGCTTGTTTTCAAACAAAAATAGAATTTTATTATTATTATCAATAGATGCCCATAGAATATCAAAAAACAAATTCTGTTCAAGTGTATAACCTCTGGGCATTATTAGCTCACAATTCACTAAGGTATGCCTAGGTACAGAAATTTTCAATTAAAAAAATACATATATACATACACACACGTATTTTACCTAAATTAAAATTTTAATTAGCATGAAATGTATGTTCAGAGTCTACTTTGTGCTGGGCATTGTAATGTCCTTAATTTCGAGGAGCTCAGAATCAAATCAACAAACAGAAAGATAAGTAAAGTAAGAATTTTAATGAAAATAATAACTAACGTTTATTGAGCACTAAGTCTGTGTCAGGCACTGTTCTAAGTGCTTTCCAAGTATTAATTCATTGACTCCTCATAATAAAGCTATGTCATAGGCACTAGTATTGCCCTCATTTTGCAAGTGAGGAATTAGAGGACAGAATAGTTGAGTAACTTGCCCAAGGTCACACAGCCAGTTAGTGGTGGCTCTAAACATCCCACATTCTGACTCATAAGCGCAGTTATGGAAACAGAAAACCCAGGAGATCAGGGGCTAGGAGAAAGCATTGATGGAGATAGAGGATGCTTCCCCATGCAGGTGACCTTGGCGTTGAGTTCTTAAGAATGAAGTGGGTGGCAAATCACAGGCAGAGAAGTCTGAAACAGCAGGGTGAGTTCTGGAACTCTAGCAGTTTGGTGTGGCTGGAGTGTGTTGGAGGAAGAGTAAGTACTGGGTGGGAAATGAGATTAGAGAGACGGCCGGGAGACAGGGAGACAGATCATAAATGCCTTGAATGCTGCACCCAGCAGCTTAGACTTTGTCCTAAGCCTTGTGAAAGAGTTAAATAAAGGAGAGATATAGCCACATCTCAGGACAAAACACTGAAGGTGGTTATGTAAGTGTCTTAATCTCTGAACTCTTCTAGATTCTCAGTTTTTTAAAATATATATACCAAAAAGAAAAAAAAAAAAGGAACCCAAGAAACTACAAAGGTTTATTAAAATGACATAAGTTATGGAAAATTCCAACTTACTGCTGACTTAGTTCCCTGATTAGTAAATAACACATCTCTTTTGTATCTCATTAATAACAGATTAATAAGATTAATTAATTATAGCTCATAGTATTAAGAATTGATAAGAATAAATAAAATGAGGACGCAGTACAAACCAGATTGTCCTCCACGCTTTGGGAAAGACCACATTTCCTGAGTGTTAATAGAATAACTTGCTTTATGCCTGCAGTTTAGATTCCGTCCCCAGACTCAATTCTAAGCTTTATTCTGGGGCTGAATTACAGTCCTATACACACTGTATAATCCATGTATGTCCAGCTCATATGTTCCAGGCCTCTTCCTTTCTAGAGACAGGTTTTTTTTTTTTTACATACATGTTAAATAATATGAAGCCCCATCTCCTGTGTTATGAAAAGCCCCCACCTTCCCAAGATTGCCAACACTTCCCAGGGGTGACACATTATCGGAGGCACCTCCTGCTTTGAATGCTGGCTCCCATTAAAATTTTCTTCTCTTTCACAATCATACCTGCTTATTTAGTCTCCCTCCCTCCTTGAACAAAACAGCTGCTTTCTTCATAAGAAATTTTGCCTTTCTTCTGAGTCAACCAATGTAAACTGGAAACAGCTTTTATAGTAACAATGTTTTCTTTACTATTACAATAATACCTGACACTGCTGCATGTATTATAATTGCCCAGTACATTATAGTTTTCAAAACAGTTTTCACAATAAAGCAGGTATTATTCTCTTTTGAGAGGGGAATGGAGGGCAAGCTAACATTTGTAGACGGCATTTTATGAGCCAACCATGGTGCTCCCTTCTTCATATATTTGAGTTCATTGGCACATAGAATCTTATTAAGCCCATTTTCCCTGTCATTCTTCACAACACTTTTGCAAAAGCATATGCATTAGTTATCTATTGCCATATAACAAATTGCACACTTAGAACAACAAATATTCATTACTTAAAAATTTTTATGGGTCAGGGATCTGGTTGTGGCTTACCTGCGTACCTCTGGGTCAAAGTCTCTCAGGAGGTTTCAGTCCTGCTGTTGGTCTGGGCTGTGGTCTCATCTAAAAGTTTGACTGGGGGAAAATTGTCTTCTAAGCTCATAACATAGCTATGGGAAGGCCTCAGATTCTAACCTAGCTGAGGTCTCCCTCAGTTTATTGCCATGTGGTCCCCTCCATAAGGCATCTCACAGTACCGCAGCTCGCTTCCCTCATAGTGAGTGAGCAAGAAAGTGAAGCAAGCTTCTAAGTTGGGAGGTCTCTTTGTAACCTAATCTTAGAAGTGATATCTCATTACGTTCGCCATATTGTATTTGGTAGAAGTGAATCACTGGATCCAACACACACTCAAAAGAGTGGATTATACATGAATACCAGAAAGCAGGACCTTTGGGGGCCACTTGAGAGCCTGCCTGCCATAGCATTATAATCCCTACTTTGTAGTTGAAGACAAAGAAAGGTTAAAGAGAGTAAGCAAATTGATCAAGACCTTACAACTAGCAAATGAAAAAGCCAGCAGTAAACTCTGATTTGATGTTCTAAGCAGAAAATGCAAATCTATTGGCTCCAAAAACAACTCTTTTTTTAATCAATAAAAGAGCTAAATCAAGGATATCAGCAATTTTTATTAAAAACAGAATGAAACAAAAGACCCTTCCAGTGACTTCTTTGTGTTCAGTACAGATTCAGTCATATCCCTTATCCAATGGTTCCCAAATCTAATCAATGCCTAGGAAATAGTTTTGGCCAGTCTGAAGCAAACTAAAATATATAAGAACTATGTAGAAGTTTTTCATAATTATAACATTCAATGAAAATGGCTTTTCTTTATTCTTATTTTTATTCTTTTCAGTTTGAGTTGTTAAAATGGTCTTTTATAATGTGTTGGCAATAATAGAATGGTAGTCTTTCTAAAAAAGTATTTGTCTTATTTGACACTCGAATGATATGAAACATTCTGGTGGATTCCTAGTTTTTTTCCTAAACTATCACTCGTCTTTCAAATTCAAGAGTTTAGAGGCCTCTGCTTCACATCACAGTTATACAATCCTGTAAAGTGTCTCTTAATGGAATGATGTCCCTGAGTTTTAGATAAGATCCTCAAAAGTTAAAGTAAGTCTCAAGTATGTTTAAAACATTTAGTAAGGCAGGAAAGTGAGGTTTTATTTAAAGGGAGTAAAAAAAATTGTTTTTCCTGAAACTTTAAAAAGATAAACATTTATATTTCATAAAAGTTTTAGATTTACAGAATGCAAAGATGGAGGGTTCTTGTATTCCCTCATCCCACTTCTTCTATTGCTAACATCGTACTTGACTATGACACATTTGTCACAGCTAAGGAACCAGCATTGACACATTGTTATTAACTATGCTCTACCAGGTACTCAGATTTCACTAGTTTTTTCCTGATGTCCTTTTCCTGTTCCAAGATCTTACCCAAGATATCACATTACTGTAGTAGTTGTGTCTTCCCAGCCTCATCGAGTCTCTCATAGTTTTCTCTGCCTTTTCTTGTTTTTGATGACCTTGATAGTTTTGAGGAGTATTGTCAGGCATTTTGTTAAATGTCTCTCCGTTTCAGTTTGTCTGCTGTTTTCCTGTAAAGATTCAGAACTCTAAGAAGACAAAATAATTGGCATTGAAACCAAACACCGTTTATGAAAGATATAAGGAATCTGAGCTCTAGATCCTTGGAATATAGCTCCACAGATTCCAGAGTTCTGCAACAGTGATCTTTCTGAAGCACAAATCTTCTTGTGTCTCCATTGTCGCAACCTTGAATCCTTTAATAGCTCCCAAAGATTGTAAGATTAACACCATTTATTCAGTGATTACTTACTCAGATCCAGGGAGTATGCTATTACGGGCGAGTCAAAAAGATATACAACATTGTGTTGAATCTCAAGAGATTTTTAGATCCCACTTTCATCCTCCCTTTGACTTCTGAATATGTTATTTTTCTCTGGAGTGGTTAATTCCATTGCTAATGTAAATCAATTCGGCACCTGACTTAGATTTTGTCTATTTTTCAGCTCTACCTGTTATCCTGATCTGCACATAAAGGATCACAACACAAACACAGATATCTTTCGAGATGGCTGGAGTGGAATAAGGAGCAGAGGAAAGAGGAAGAGGATAGCTCTTGTTGCTCATGCTTGAATATTTTTTGATACTTGAATATTTTGACAGGGACAAAGAGGTTATAGGTGACAGAAAGTTGAACAGAGTCTCAACCTGGGAGGACAGTATCAGGTGTATCATCTCTAAGGTACCATTAAACTGATGTTTAAAAACTATCCAGATGGATGGTGGTGAGTTGTATTGTGTCTCTCCTAAATATATATTCCTCTTAACATCCTGTGAATGTAACCTTAGTTGGAAAAGAGTCTTCATATTAAATCAAGTTAAGATGAAGTCATACTGGATTACGGTAGGCCCAAATCTAATGACTGGTATCTTTATAAAAGAAGAGAGAGATTTGGACACAGAGACACATGGCAAGAACGTCCTGTAGTGCAGAGGCAGAGATTGGAGTGATATATCTACAAGTCAAAAAATGCCAAAGATTGCCAGCAACCACTAGAAGTGAGGCATACAACATACACTTCCTCTAGACCCCAGAAATAATCAAACCTGCTGGCACCTTGACTTTGGACTTTTCATCTCTAGAACTGTAAGATAATACATTTCTGGTGTTTTAAACCATCCAAGTTTGTGGCAATTTGTTACGGCAGCTGTAGGAAACTAACATAGATGAAACATGGAAGAAAACGATAGAAGACTCAGCATAATGAAGCCATGGACTATGAAGTAGTCTAGGCATCTGCTTATGGAATATCCTCAGGAACAATCCATAGGTGGGGTTCCAGACCCCTGACCCTACTATTAATAGACTATTACCACTGAATGTTAGCCTCAGGCAAAGGACAGCTTAGACTTTCTAAAATATTACCTGCATATCTACAGCAAGGGAGAACAATTTAAAATCTGCAAACATACTATTATACCTACTTGTTTGTTTTATGCATTTCTTTAAAATTTAAGAAGAATCTGTTCTTTTATATTCCAAGTATGGTAAAGGGAAGTTGTTTTGTATATCTGTTCCATGAAACATAAGAAAAGAAATCCTTTTCCCTGCTCCCCTTGCTGGAACATTATGCTTACTTGGCTGTAGGCTGGTGGCAAATTTCTCTATGTCTCTCCTTTGCCAAGGAACTCTCATAGCCCTGAGATGGAGGGCAATTGGGTTGAGTGAGAGGGGTTTACCATATTCTCCCCATGGAGAAGTCAAGTAATGCTGGAGGATGATAAGCTACCTTCTGAGGAGAGTGGGCTGATCAGCAGCTGAGTGTTTGCTTTGATGAGTGAGATGTATATAGGAGGGAAGCACCCAGATAGCTCATAGTCCATACGAGGCTCAACACTCCTCTAAATGAATATTGAACATTTAAGACTATTGGTTTTGAAGTGGCATCAGGTTATTCAGCTCTACTGGGGAAAGGTTGGGGGGCAGGCAGGCACTTATGTGTCTCCTTGGGTCCTTTGTGGAACATAACCTGGTATAATTATAATTACAGATGACATAAAATGAACTCTTTCTATGTGCCAGGCACTGGGCTAACTTATGAACAAGATCAGTATTGATCTTCAAACCAATCCTATAAGGTAGGTAGTATTATGACTCCATATTACAGACAGAAAAGCTGTGACTTCAAGGGGCTAAGAAACGTGCCCACAGTCACATGACTAGGTAGGTGATGCAGTTGAAATTGATAGCCATGTCTAACTTCAAAGCACCAGTAGCATTCGAGAGGTAACTTAGTCAGGGGAATGAGGGTGAAGAACATTGCAGGAATGGAGGCTGACCTGACATCAGTTCTTAGACATCCTTGGATGCCCCACTAAAGACTTTGGACTTCATAAATATGCAAGAAGGATCCACTGAACAATTTTAAGCAAAGAAGTCAGAGCACCCAGTATTTGGTTGGTCTTCAGTCAGAATCTGTTGAATGGACATCAACAACCTGTAGTTGATAAGCTACAGAAAATGGACTGGAGAAGGGCAGGACCAGAGGAAGGGAGACCAGTTAGAAAGTTGGAGAACAGACCAGGAAAAAGAGTTGAAATGTGTTAGTATGCCACACAGGGCCCTGCTACGCTCTCTCTGTGTTCTCCTGTTTAAAAACATCTGGCAAACTTAATCAAAGGTGCCCATGAAATAACCCTGTGCCCTCTTGAATTTCACCCAACTTGTCCTACAACACTTAAAATCCATCTTTCCAGTATCAGTGTCAAGAATTCTGAAGGCAACCAATTAATTATGCAAAATTTAGGGTCCACCTTGGAGCCAGTCGGAGACTTGAGATCAGAATAGTCTGTGGCTGATCTGATGTGATTCCTTCTTTTCACCTATATTCAGCCCATTCTGTTGGGAAACTGGCTGAACTCACACCTGAGTGTCATGCATCAGCTTTGCCAGGCATGTTGAGCCCTGCATGGGCTATGAGATATCTGAATGCTACCCTCCTGTATGCAACTAACTCATCAAATAGAGTAGTACGCTCACTTTCCTTCAAACTGGTATTTCATAGTCTTTATTTCCTTCCAGTTCTTTCCAGCTTGAACTCCAACTGTCTGCATTGGTAAACCCTTTATTCTAGTCCTGGCATTTCCCAGAATGTGATAGCTTGCCCTAGACGTGTCCCTTTCCATATGCTGTTTCTTCCGCCTGGAAGGCCACCTCTTCTCTGGTTTATCTCATGGATTTCTCACTAATTCTTAAAGATTTCATTCAAATGTTACTCTCTCTGAAGAATTCTTTTGTCCTCCTCCCTCATTTTCCAAAATGTGGTGCATCTCTAATTACACTGGTGTGTATGCAGCCTTTTTATCATATCAAATCATTTCACTAGGTTTTGTACATGTCTGTTCATGAATTCAGTAAGTGTTGATTGAAAACCTGCTATGTGCTAGGCACTGGGTGCCTAGTACTGCAAAAGTTTCGTGTTGGTTTATGAGAGCTCTCACCCCTAAGGATCCACACTGTTTCAATGTGTGTTTGTTTTACTGTTGCAAATGTTTTCACAAATTCTAACAACCTCCTTACATATCCTCCTTTGGGTTTGTAGACAGTGGTGCTAAAGAAACGTCAGGAGGAGAGAGATCCAAGATGGCCGATTAGCAGCAGCTCAGGATTGCAGCTCCCAGGGAAAGCACAGAGAGCAAGTGGATGCCGCACTTTCAGACAAATTTTTGTTGCCCACAGACCAGGAGATTCCCAGCGGAGGAGCCACATGGGTCGCCAGCGTGACTCTTTTGGCAGGCGCGGCTGTTTTGCCGGCTCCCCGGTGTGGCGTGGTGCTTCTCAGTGCGGAGTATACGGGACTGGGTGCCCTTTGAGTCAGGCTCGACTGGTCCCATCCCTACAAGGAGAACAGCAATTGGAAGCGCTGAGGACTGAGAGTTTCACAGTAAGCACAGCTGAACCCGGGAAGGCCTAGCTCTGTGGGGAAAAGGTGTCCACCAAAGGAAAACTAAGAAACAGAAAAAACTTCATCACCAACAAGCCGGACGTCCACTGAGACCCAATCTGAAAGTCGGCAATTACAAAGACGACAGGTTGATAAATCCACAAAAATGGGAAGAAACCAGTGCAAAAAGGCTGAGAACACCTGAAATCAGAATGCCTCTCCTCCTACAGGGGATCGCAGCTCCTCATCAGCAAGAGAGCAAGGCCTGATGGAGAATGAGTGCGATGAACTGATCAACTCAATGAAATAAACTGAGAAGGCAAGATTAGAGAAAAAAGGGTAACAAGGAATGAATAAAGTCTCCAAGAAATATGCGACTATGTGAAAAGACCTAATCTATGTTTGATAGGTGTACCTGAATGTGATGAAGAGAATGAATCCAAGCTGGAAAATACTCTTCAGG
>CAUYLG010061197.1:0-12496 GCA_963573385.1 Cacajao melanocephalus
GGGAGAGAGGGGGGAGAGAGGGGGGGAGGGGTGAGAGGGTGAGAGGGGGGAGAGAGGGTGAGAGGGGGAGAGAGGGGGAGAGAGGGGGAGAGAGGGGGAGAGAGGGGGAGAGAGGGGGGAAGAGGGGGATAGAGGGGGGAAGAGGGGGGAAGAGGGGGGAAGAGGGGGGAAGAGGGGGGAAGAGGGGGAGAGAGGAGGGGAGAGAGGGGGATAGATCCTATTGGTTCTGTCTCTCTGGAGAACACTGACTAATACTGGGCCTCTTCCAGGGGCTCAAGGAAAGGGGGACAGGGAGAATGGGTGGGACTGTTGGGGGAGTCAGTGAGTTCCATGGCCTTGGGTCCTATCTTCTCTAGGCCACAGGAGAGGGGGAAAGACCAAGGCAGAGAAGGACAGGGAGAGACACAGCTCCCTGGCAGCCCCACCAAGAATCACAGGCCAGCATGGACTCTGGCTGGATCCCCAAACCTGGCCCAGCCTGGGAGCTCTGCCCTGCTGTGGGCACTCAGCTGACCTCAGGTGTGACTCTGGCCTCCCAGACCTCCAGCCTGGATGGCAGGAGGACACATGTGCCTTGAGGGTTCCGTGCTCCATAAGGCAGCACAGAGCCCAACATGCACAGCCACCTGGAACCAAGATAAACAGACCCACACAGACGGTTTCCAGCAGTGACCTCAGTGGGGCACAAGGCATCTGGGCAGGTGGCCATGAAAAACAGCTGTTGCTAGAAGTTACCCTGTCCAGGCAGAACACAGAAAGGATGGGTCTAAGGTCCGGGGAGGTGCCAAGAAGGGCCCACCAAGGTGCAGCAAGGCCGACAGAGCCAAGACTTGAACTCAGGACCCCTGACTCCAGGCCTGCAGTCCTGAGCAGGGCCCTGATGTGGACTCAGACTCCAACAGCACCGATCTAGTGCTTGGCTACACTGCCACAAAGCACCCAGAGAAAACCCTGGATTTTGGGAGGCCGAGGCGGATGGATCACCTGAGGTCAGAAGTTCCAGACCAGCCTGGCCAACATGGTGAAACCCCATCTCTACTAAAAATACAAAATTATTATTAGCTGACCGAGGTGGCGTGTGCCCATAGTCCCAGCTACTCAGGAGGCTGAGGCAGGAGAATTGCTTGAACTTGGGAGGCAGAAGCTGCACTGAGCCAAGCGAAGATTGTACCACTGGACTCCAGCCTGGCAATGAGCGAGACTCTGTCTCAAAAAAACAAGAAAAGAAAGAAAAAACAAAATCCTTGATCAGGCTCAGGTGGACAAGCCCCTGTCCCTCTCTGGACCTGTCTCCTCAGTCTCCACCTGTAAGGTGTCTGCTCTGACAGCCTCTGTGGCTGTGAGCACATGGAGTGGGGTCTTCCCTAGGGGCCCATGGGGAAGAAGCGGCAGCAGGTGCCAGTGTGAGACGTCTAGCACCAGCAGATCTGCACACTTACACCAGTTAGCAGGCTTGTGCATAAAAACCCAGAGGGCAGAGCAGGAGGCAGGGCCTGCTGAAGGGAGGCCAGCCCGAAGCCCCCTGTACCCACAGGATAGTTGTGTCACCCTGGTGCAACTCTGATGGGTTACTGCTTTTGCCTAGAAATTTTCCTGACAAATCCACTAAGCCATTGAGAGAGAGACTGCATCAGAAACAGGCAGCTGGGCCAGAGAGGCTGCTGGGCGCTTGCCTCCAGCAGTGGCAGAAACAGGGCCTGCCCCATGTCAGACTCCTCCTCCCAGTTGCAGGTAACTCCACCCCTGCACCTCCTGACTGGCAATAAAGTCACTTCTGTTTTGTCTACAGTGGGACTCCCGGAAGCAAAGGGTCCTCTTATCACTTCCATGCTGGGCCCCTCTGAGCCCCCAAGCCCTGGCTCTGGCAACATCTAGAATGATGTGCTCTACCACCTTCCCAGGGAGGACAAATGCCATCACATGACAGTCACTCACTGGCCACATGGGAGGTGCCCCTTGTCATGGCCCATCATCACCCCAACATTCCACACCTGCTTCCCAGCTCCCTGTTCCATTACAAAGCTGCTCAGGGTTGATGATGCCACCTGGTGGCTGCAGCAGGAAATGCTTCCATACAACATGGCCTTTCCCCCGCCCATCCACAGGTGAGTAACCCTGACCTAGGACAAGCCTCTCCTCACAAAGGCAGCAAAGCCCTCCTAATCCCCTCCTTCCTAAACGTCTTCCTCCCAGCCCTGGCCTAAGCTCTGGAAAGCCACCTGCCCACAGCTTCCATCTCTGCCACCTGAGGTTTTGTGCCAAGACTAGCCTGATCCTGTCTCCAGTGTGGGAGGCACCCTGGGACCTAGTTGGATCTGGAAAGTGTGGAAAGTGCCCACCTTCTCACCAGCTGCTCACTAAACCTGCCTTTCATTCCAGTGACAAATACATACTGAAGGTCTGGGAGCAGCCAGGCCCCTGTCCGTCACAGAGATGGGGGTACCCTGCAGCTGGGCAGCTCTGTGGCTGGGAGATGGAGCCCCAGTTCCCTCCTGGCTCCAGCAGTTTGGTTCTGGATTTTACCACTTGGCACTGACAGAGTCCCAGCCTCGGCCTTTCTAAAGCAAATAATCCAACAATGGCCAGCAGTCTCACTTCCGGGTTTTCCGCTCTTGTTTTTCTTTGATTATTTGCTTTTATTACCATGTGTGCCCTTTCATAATTTAAAAACAAACAAAATTACAAAGCTATTCATTAAAAAAAAAAAAAAAAAAAAAAAACCAAAGCCTGCTTCTTATTCCACCGGCCACGCCTGGCTGGGTCTCTGATAGGGCCAGTCTCACTGGCTCTGGTCCTGCCCTCTCAGTCCAGGGAGCCTCAGTCCTGGCCTAGGGGACCCCACTTTCTTAGGAAGTTATGCCCTGGGGAACGTGTCCCCCTCCCGGGCAGGAGCTGGAGACAGACTTTGGCCCCAACCCACAGAGCTCGTGAAGCCAGCTCTTTGCAAGGACTTCCTGGATTCTGACTGAGATTAGGATCTTTATTGAACATCCCTGGGCACCAGGAGATTGGCCTAGGCTGCAGGAGCCAACTGGGTGGGGCAGGAGCCAACTGGGTGGGGCAGGAGCTGCCTGACCGCCAGCCTGGCCTCTGTGGTCCTGGGCAAGTTGCTTCCCGTCTCTGAGCCTCACTCCTGCCTCTTCTGTAAAGAGACACTGCCAGTTACACAGAGCATTCTCTGGGGACTGGGGACAGCTCAGGCATGGAGAAGGCAGCGTACCCCCTGTCCTCAGGGAGACTACAGGCCTTGCCAGGCCTATCTCTGAGACACTGATCATTCTCATCGCAGCTGACACTCACGGAGTCCTGGAGTGAGCACTTTACACATCACCTCATTCAGTCTGCATGAAACCTCATTAGGAAGGTTTTATTTCCTAACCCCTTTTAACTTGCCTAGCCTCAATTTCTTGTCTGTTTACAGACTCACCCATGGCTAATGAGTGGGTGTTAGAGTCCTTGCCAGGAGATCAGCTCCACAGCCAAGTGCTTGAACTCTGCCCCAAAGAGCCCAGAGGGCTTGGAGCCATGGAGGGGGACCCAGAGGAGGGGGACCCATCCAGCTGTGCCAGGTCTGGGAGCAGCCCGAGGGGCTTTCTGCAGGAGGTGGGACTGAACTGAGTGAGCAAGGCTAAGCAAGAGAGCGCCTGGCAGAGCAGGGAGGAGGGACATTCACACGGGGAACAGCTTGTGCCAGTGCCAGGGAGAGAGAGAATGGGACATTCCAAGTTTATGAGCTCAGAACAACAGGTGGAAAGAAGTACCTGCTTCCTCTCTACAGGGAAAGAAGCGTGGGCCAAGCTCCCTGGAGAGCCAGCCCCGGGGACGTGTGCTCCCCAAGCCCTGGCCCAGGTGCCTCTCCCTCTTCCAAGTCTTTCAACCTTCTCAGCCATCCACTCCAAAAGTCTCCTGGATTGGTTCCAGGGCCTGTGGCTTCTCTCTCTAGAGAGACCTCCCTCCCCATGTCCTGGAGTGCCAGGTACCACCCCGGGCACCTTCCCAGCTGAGGTCTCATCTTGTCCTCACATCTACTCTGCCTGGTAGGACTGCCTGTTTTGCAGATTGGGAAAGTGAGGCCGCAGCCCAGAGTGTCTGGGTCCCTCCGGGGGCTCTAGGGTTGGCCCAGCTCCTATTCTATGGATATGAGCTCCTAGACTCTGGCTGTCATGTGTCTCCCACCTTTTCCACATGGGGCCAGATGCCCAGTGAGTCCTGTTAGGGGAAGCTGGGGACAGCCAGGGGTGGGGACAGAAATGCAAACAGGGCCAGGGAAAGCCCTGCTCCAGCCTCAGCCCTGCTGAGAGGCAGTAGCCAGGACACCTGCCCTGTTGACATGATGAGCAGGGAGGACGGTCAGATGACCCCCAAGCTTCCTCCTGGCCTCCCCAGGAGCTTCACCGCACAGGTGAGGCAGCGACCACTGCTGGGGCCAGACGGTGCTGGGCCGCCGCTCACCTCCCCGGAGAAACCACAGCACTCACAAACCCACCCAGAGTTTCCAGCTCCTGAGGCCACAGCTACCTTGGGATGCAGTCACAGGCCAGCCACTCAATGTATCTTGCATTTCAAACATTTAAAAGTCACGATATCTCAAGATGCTGCCCTGGGATTAAAAAAGAAGAAAGGAAGAAAAGCGCAGCCAGGCGCAGTGGCTCATGCCTGTAATCCCAGCACTTTGGGAGGTAGAGGCAGACGGACAGGTGGGTGGATGACCTGAGGTCAGGAGTTCCAGACCAGCCTGGCCAACATGGTGAAACCCCATCTCTACTAAAAATACAAAAATTAGCCGGGCAAGGTGGCCCTTGCCTGTAGTACAGGCTGCTCAGGAGGCTGAGGCAGGAGAACCTCTTGAACCTGGGAGGCGGAGGTTGCAGCGAGCCAAGATCTCACCACTGCACTCCAGCCTGGGCAACAGAGCAAGACTCCATCTCAAAAATATATATATTAAAAAGAAAAAATAAACAGTATGGATATTTCCATATTCTCGGGATGGGTCAGAAAGGCACCAAAGTGCAAAAACTCTAAATAAAAAAATCCAATCAATTCAACTGCATTAAAAAAAAATGTTGTTAAAGCCTCTGTGATAGCAAAAGAAAGTATAAACGGGGAAAATATTTCCAACATTTAAGACACAAAGGGTTAAAGACCTCCTATCTAAAGAGCGCTAACAAACTAACAAGCAAAAGACCAAACCCAAGAGAAGAAAAGGAATTAAAATGGCCAATTAATGCCAGGTGCGATGGCTCAGGCCCTAATTCCACACTTTGGGAGGCCCACGTGGGTGGATCACTTGAGGTCAGGAGTTCCAGACCTGCCTGCCCAATATGGTGAAACCTCGTCTCTACTAAAAATACAAAAATTAGCAGGCCTGGTGGCAGGTGCCTGTAATCCCAGCTGCTCAGAAAGCTGAGGCAGGAGAATTGCTTGAACCTGGGAGGCGGAGGTTGCAGTGAGCTGAGATAGCGCCATTGCACTCCAGCCTGGGTGACAGAGCCAGACTGTCTATATCTATCTATCTATATAAAACAAAACAAAACGACCAATTAAAATTTGAAACCATCCATCAAGTAAGTGCAAATTAAAGCCACAATATTGTATTGCTTCCCGATCTGACTGAAGATTACAATACAGGTGTGCCAACGCGCTGTGCTGACTTAGGCAGGGGAGCCTTCCGCGTGGGGGCAGGAGGGGCAGGCCTGCCTCTACCTGGCCTCTGGGAATTTGGTGGCATCCAGCAAAAGCCACTCTCCAGGCGCGGGACCTTTAGCCCCTTAAGCCCGGGCCAAGGACGACTCACCTGGGCCACCCTGCTTGTGGGTTGGATGGGGCCTCCGGCATGAACGACGGTGACTCCAAATGGGTAAAAAGATGTCCTCCTCGCAGAGGACACGAAGCGACAAAGAAAGCAGCCACCACACAATAAGCGACATGCCAGAATAGACGGATTCTTCAGCACAATCTTTGCTCTTCTCAAAGAAAACCACACGCGCCTCTTATTCGCCTTTGCTCCCTTCCTGGCGCTCATCCGCCCTGATCTCCAGCCTGGGGCGCCCGTGGCGGCGGGACCCTGGGGTCTGAGCGCAGCGGGCGCCCAGTGGCTGCGGGTGGAAGCCCCGCGGCGCGGAAGATGCCTGCGCGCCAGGGAGCGCGTGTGCCTCGTAGCGCGTCCCGGGACCCCCCTGTCCCGGCCCTCGCGTCCCAGCGCCCCGGCCACAGCCCGGCCCCGGGAGTGGCTCGTGTCCCGTGCCCGCCGGCGCACGGACCCGAAATCGGGTCCTCGGAATCCTCAGGTCCCGGGGGAGTTTCAGACCCAGCCGGGATGGGGGACCCTGGGGGAGCCGGCCAAGGACGCCGGGGAGGGGAGTGGCGATGGAAGAGCGCCCGCCGGCTTTCGGACCCTAACTGGGGCGGCCGTCTGGGCTCTACCCTCCGACGCGACTCGAGAACGGCCTTTGGGGTGGTCCCCACCCGGCGGGAGCCCCGCGCCGCGCTCACCCAGTATCTCCTTGCGCCGCTGCGTGTGCGGCTGGTCGGTGTAGACCCACTCGAAGTCGCTGCGGCCCGCGCTGTTGCCCATGGTGGGGCGGAGGACGCCGTTCGGAGCGCGGCCGGCTCGGCTCTGCTCTGCTCTGCTGCACCTGCCGCGGCGGCCGAGGCGTGGAACCGGCTCTGGTCCGGGCGGGGACGGGGGCGGGGTCCCGGCGGGGCGGGGCCAGGTGCGCCAGGCCGGGGGCGGAGCGCCTCTGGCTGGGCGGGGCGGCCGGGCCTCCGCGCCCTCTAGACCCTGGCGGCTCGCGGGACCTTTAGGAGCCTCAGTTGCCACAGTTGGAAATGGGGCTCCCCGGCGGGACCGAGGTGGCCACGGCCCACGGAGGAATCGCTGGCGGGAGAGGGATTACGAAGGATCGGCGTGGAATGGATACGACGGTGCCTGTAAACAGGCGCTTAAGGAAGCCTGGTGCAACAATTCTCCCTTCCTCCACCCACCCCTTCACCAGTAATGCAAAGGAGAGATAATGCCTCTGCTGCAAGCTCACAGGGGTGAGTCAGACCCACTCCTGCCTTCAGGAAACTTGAGGTCTGGATGGGGACACAGGTACAGAAGTGGCTGTTATGAGTCAAGGTAATACGTGCCATGACACAGGTAGGCTCTGAAGCAGCTAGGATCCAGTAGAAGGAATTTTTGCATTGGGCCTTGAAGGGTGGGTAGGAGTTCAACAGCTAGGAAAAGGGAAAGGTATTGGTGGTAGAGGGAACAGCAGATGCAAAGGCTCTGAAACAAGGAAGAACTTGAATGTTCTCAAATGTCCAGTTTGGGGGGTCAGGGCACAGGGCCCCCCATCTTCACCTTCTCGGTGATGTCTCTGTTCCTTCTCCCACTCCCTTGGAGCTTTGGAAGGTGGATCTCTGTGCCTGTGGATCAAAGCCTGGCGAGCGCGCACGCGCGCACGCACACACACACACACACACACAGCATTGGAAAGCAGGGACTCTTGTGGATTGGAAACCAAGAGGAAGCCCGGCATGGCCAGCTACCCTTCTGTGGCCCCTTGGCCTCTTTCCACACCCCCATTTCCCCTGGGGGGGGACAGCAGCAAGGGTGGGGTGTGCATTAGTTCTCAAGAGGCCCCTGATTGCAGGCCCCCAGGCCGGAGTGCTCTGCGAGGATCAGGGGGCGCCTCCACCCGAAAGCCTCAACGACAGTGTTGCTGCCCCCTGCAGAAAAGCCTCCGCTGCCCTATGTTTGCAGAAAACAGGCCAGAAGACATTCCTCGTTGCCCTCCACACCTCCCAGGAGCCAGCAAGGAGTCAGACACCCCATGACCCAGAGGCAGCACACGTCGGAGGAAAGCCACAGCACGAAAGGGCAACCGACCCGAGAAGAAGAGCCTGACAAACAGCTATTGAGGAAGGCAGACCACGAGGGAGGAGTGAGAGCAATGACCCCAAGGCGAAACTAAGCGGTGGCTCACACCTGTAATCCCAGCACTTTGGGAGGCCGAGGTGGGTCGATCACTTGAGGTCAGGAGTTCAAAACCAGCCTGGCCAACACCGTGAAACCCCACCTCTACTAAAAATACAAAAAAATAGCTGGGCGTGGTGGCACGTGCCTGTAATCCCAGCTACTCAGGAGGCTACGGAACAAGAGCGAAAACCCAGGAGGCGGGGATTCCAGTGAGCCAAGATGGCGTCACTGCACTCCAGCCTGGGCAACAAGAGTGAAACTCCATCTCAAAAATAATAATAATAATGGTTTGCTGAATGAACGACGGAAGGCATGAGTCTTCAGACTGAAAGGCTTAAGAGTGTCAGCACATTAAAACTTGGCTTAATCACTTTGGAAAACTCTTCAGTCATCTCTGAAAGCTGCCCATGCCTGGGTTTATACCAAGAGTGGTGAACATGTGTGCCCACCAAATATGTGTGCAAGAACAGTCCCAGCAGCTGTACTGGTAACAGCCAAAGCTGGAGGAACTCCAGTGTCCTACAGTAACAACGAAACAAAGGAAGAATGGAGAAAGCGCCTTGCTGTCTCCTTACCCTGCAACGGTGGGCGGTGAAAAAGACGAATCACTGCCACCCACAGCAACATCTTTCTTTTCTGTGTCTGATGCTTTGGCTCCTGGAACCTAGCTGACCTAGAGAGGCTGCCCTCCCAGGACTCACATTCCTCCTCAGATGCCAATGGCCACCCCACAGCCTACACCCACCACCACCTCTGTCTCTCACACTCTCACAGTCAAGCGCAAAATTCCCCTGTCTTGATCACACCAGGGCCAGCTACCAGACAACTGGGGACAGCCCCTCTGTCCCAGAGCCCTGAAATTACTCAAACCAGCCAGTCCAAAGCCTGCTCACCCTGCCTCGACTGTCCCTTCCCATAGAAACCCCAATAAAGGCTCTTGCTCACGGTTCCCCCTCATCCCTCTGACTCCAGCAGACCCGAGCGCTCCCCGCGTGTCCCCCCCTTCAGCCCCCACGCCGTGCAGGCGCTGCCCCTGCTCTTGGGAACTCTGAGTAACCAGCTTTTCAACGACTACACCTCCCGATCTGTGGGCCTCACTACACCTGATAAAAGCTCCATTTCCAGGCAGTCGGCGCAGCGAGCGGGGTGGAGTGAGGTGCAGCTGTGCTGCTCTCGGCTCAGTAACGGGATCCACCGGGCGGCGTGGACCAGCAGCCCTGCCACCTGCGCTCGCTCGTGCCGGGTGCGCTGCCTCGGGCGCCTCTCGGCTCCGAACTCAGGGGCCGGGTCCTCTGAGCGCTGATCTGAGCTGCACCTGCCTCGCTTCCGGGCTGGCTGGCCAGGTTTCCCAAGACTCCTCCAAAGGGAGTGGGGGTAGGGGGTGCCCCTCAGAGGCCCCCCCGGCGGTGCTGCTAAGTGTGAGCAAACGGAGCTTCAGGCTGCCTGGGGGTGTGGGGGCCGCAGGGCAGGGGAGGCACCCTGAAGCGGGGTTGGGGGAGCCCGTCTGGGGGAGTGGGGAGGCTGCTCTTCACTCTCAGGAGCTCAGTGTGAGGACCCCCGCCCCCACAGGAACCAGGTGGGCAGGAGGCGCCCTATCCTCAGGACCAGGGGCACCATGTTTAATAGAAGGACAGAGCACTCTATCCCTGTCCTGCCTGAGACCCCGGAGGAGGTCGCCAGCGGATTCGGGAACGTGAAATGCTCGCGTGATGCCGCATGGGCCTCCCTGGGTGCTGTTTGTGTGTGTGTGTGGGGGCGGGGGGGGGCACGCTCAACGCAGCCTCAAAAATACCGACAGGGTCACTCTCCCGCAGCGGCTCCAGAGCCCTCGGAGGTCGGGTAAGATACCACCTAAGGACAGGGCCACGAGGGGTCAGCAGGACTTTATCTGACAAACACCAAAAAGATAAACGGAGTGGGAAATAAAACTCAAATGGAAAAATGTTACCCACCTAGAGATGCAAGCCGTTCTAACACGCTTTCCTTAAAGAAGAAGGGTTTCTTTTTTCAAACACTGGCTGCAGAAAGGGCAGTCTACCCCCACACCCCCGCCCGTCACACACACCCGCCCCACACATCCGCCCCAACACATACACCCACCCCAACACCCACACCTGCCCCAACACACACCCACCCCAATACACACCTGCCCCAACACACCCACACAGCCACCCCCACACACACCCCACACACACCAACCCCAACACACATCCCTGCCCCCAACATACATGCACCCACCCCAACACACACACACCTGCCCCCAACACACACATCCCCACCTCCACTCCCCACCTCACACCCCTGCCCCCAACACACATCCCTGCTGCCACCACTTTCCTTTTATCAGCCAGAAGCAAAACACAAAAACTTTAGGTGGCCAAAACCCTAAAAGAACAAAAAGGGGAGGAGAAGAATGAAAAAAACACCCTAGATATAGGAGGGGGAGGAAAGAGGCGCCAATAAATTACATACATGATTATATTTATAAAATATACAATAAATGTGTGTTATATAAATTAAAACAAAGATCCATAATTCAACCCAATTAGAATTACATAAAAGGATGAAAAGGTCGGGCTTGGGGGCTGGGTGTGGTGGCGGTGCCTGTAATCCCAGCTACTCCGAAACTGAAGCAGGAGAATCACTTGGACCCAGGATACGAAGGTTGCAGTGAGCAGAGATCACGCCACTGCACTCCAGCCTGGGCCACAGAGGGAGACTCCATCTCAAAAAAAAAAAAAAAGATTGCAAAGGGCTTTTGTGTCTCTAAACAAATAGGCTCTAAATTAGCTTTAGCATTTGCTAAAATGCACCAATTGACAAAACTTCATGGACTTAATCTATACTGTGGTTCAAATTAGAGTTATACCTGAGGGTCCTACTAAATTTATTTATTTGTGTTTCAGTGTTTTCAAGATGGTGTCTCACTCAGTTGCCAGGCTACAGTGTAGTGGTGTGATCACAGCTCCTTGCAGCCTTGAACTCTTGGGATCAAGTGATCCTTCCATCTCAGCCTCCCAAGCAGCTGGGACTGCAGATGTGCACCACCACAGCCAGGTATGGTGATCCCATCTCTGTTTATAGAGATGGGATCTCATTACACAGCCAGGCTTATTTTATTTATAGAGATGGGATCTCATTATGTCACTCAGGCTGGCATCAAAGTCCTGGCCTCCCAAAGCACTGAGATTATATGATACCTATAAAGTGCTGATACTATATGAGCCAGTGCACCTGGTCCCCCACTAAATTTAAACATTGTGCCCTTTTATAATCTTAGGTAGGTAACAATATAAAATAGAGGGAAAGTAGATATGCTTAAGTGTGACAGCAGCCTGAACTGCCTAAACTTCCTGTAGTTATAGTACCTATCACCTTAAAATATCACACTGGGCATAGGTGCTCTAATACAATGAATCACATATTAAAGTCAGTCTTTGATGCTTACAGATTGGCTCGATGCTTACAGAATGGGGCCCCATGGACCTCCAGTTGAAATTTAATTTGGGCTGGGTAAGGTGGCTCATACCTGTAATCCCAGCACTTTGCGAGGCCGAGATGGGAGGATTGCTTGAGTGCAGGAGTTCAAGACCAGCCTGGGCAACATAGTAAGACCTCATCTCTACAAAAAAATGTAAAAACAAAAATAGCCAGGCATGGTGGTGCCTACCTGTGGTCCCAGCTGCTTAAGAGGCTAAGGTTGGAAAATCACTTGAGCCTGGGAGGTCGACGCTGCAGTGAGCCAAGATCATGCCACTGCACTCAGAATCGGAGATAGAGCAAGGTCTTGTCTCAAAATAAATAAGTTAATTAAATTAAATGGTTAATTTGGTCCAATATAAGTTAAAATAGACCCTCAGGGAGTGATGCTTATTATACAAAGCCTAACTAATAAGGCAGTGATTGTTCCCATTGCTGTTCCATTTAATGGTCCAGTTTTACCTGTTCTTAAACCCAGGAAAAATAAAGGGCTCCCGGTGGTAGATGTCCATGAACTTCATGCGGCCTCACCCACTAAGGCCCCCATACCCTATAGCCAAAGGCATAAAATTATGAACTCCACCCCAATCAACAACCAGGAGGTATTTTGTGCTGACAGATTTGGCTACTACATTGTATTTGGTGCCTGTTCCAACAGGCTTTGAGCCACAGTTTGCCTCTGCCTGCAGAGGGACACACTGCAGCTGGACCAGGCTGCCCTGGGGGACCCCCACAGCTCTGCCAGGGCACACCATTATGCACACAATAGCTTACCTACATCCAGCTGCTCCAGGGGCACTGGTCTGGAATGACATTGATAGCAAAAGATGTTGGCATGATGTTGATGGGAAGAGATGTTGGCATGACACTGATGGGAGGAGATGGTGGCATGACACTGATGGAGGAGATGGTGGCATGACATGGATGGAGGAGATGGTGGCATGACGCTGATGGGAGCAGATGGTGGCATGACGCTGATGGGAGGAGATGGTGGCATGACACTGATGAAGGAGATGGTGGCATGACACTGATGGGAGCATATGGTGGCATGAC